>JAXGGA010004760.1:0-84764 GCA_038373865.1 Uloborus plumipes
GACATAACGGGATGTGAGGTCTCAAAGACTGTGTGAGGTTCTAATTTTTTAAAAATCGTGCAATTTAAGATAGAATCTTATTATTTCTCTTAGATGTTCTTTGAGTTTTTGTTTACTCGGAAAAAAAAATTTTTAAATTAAAGTATACCTTTTATGAAAAAATTTTGCTAGGCTTTCAAGATTGTTCGAGAAAAAGCATATGTTGCCGTAAATATTTCTTTACAAGTAATAAAAACGAATACATTAAATTTATCAATGATTTTATTTTAGCTATTTAATATGTGCAGAGCATTTTAATACCAGAAAATTGAATAAATCATTTCAAGGAAAAATTTTGACAGCAACTTAACTATTAGTATATCGCGTCGTATTTCAAATAATAATTCTGTCTTAATCGTCCCTAAAACATTCACATCGCATGTTTTGCGAACATTGGAAATAATTCCCAACTTCATCTAAAATATATTTTCAATCTCTTGCGCATAACGCGGATCAAATAAATAAATCCATTTCCGCAAACTTAACGTCAGAGCCATGTGTCTTACTGCCGAAAATTGTAACTGAAGGGGAGGCGAGGTCTCACAGACAGCTATTGAAGAGTGAGACGGAATTTCAACCAGATGCACATGCCAAAACATGTTGATGAGACGGGGTGATGTTTGAGCTCTCAAAGTAAGAAGCTATTGAGAAACGCAACTTATTTGGACAAAGCATGCATTAGGGGTGAATATTTGAGCGGTCTGTAAGACCGTACCTCCCCTGTTACGGGTTAAATAATTTCTAAAAACCATATTTGTTTACACTTGAACTTAAACTTTCATTCCGTTGACAGAGTTGTCATTCGCTTAGCTTGGCGACATTGGCAATTTCGCCTGGCTAATGAATAAGTATCAAAAAATTAAATAAAAAAAGTTATTGAAAAATCTTACTTTCTCAAACACAGACACTTATTAATAATTTTGCATGCAAAATCGATATAAAAAAATAAATATTGAAATAAAAATTATAATAAGCTAACTGAAAAGTTACAACTTATTAAAGATTCACACGCTTCAAGAGCACAGAATTTCGTTTAAAATTCTTCAAATTTAAGATTTAAACAAAAATAAAAAGAAATTTTAGTTGTTTGCTACTTGACAGAGTATAGTTTACATCAAAAATGCGAAAAATTTTCTTCCAATTGTATGTGCAAAGTGCTAAAATTTTTTCATAATGAATGCATTGAAATGTGAAAAAACTACACAAAAAGGAAAATTATTTTAAATTTACATTTCAAAGCTCTGAGATAAACATATTATTAATAGCAATCAGCACAATTTAAAAACTAAATCAGAGATTTAAGTTTTAATTTTTTTAGACTATCATAAAAAAATGCAGAATTTCGATTCAAAATTTTAGATTTATGATTCTAATAGAAATAAAAAGATATTTACTTGTTTCCCCTTAACAAAGCAAAGTACGCATCAGGAGTAAAAAAAAATTGATTGTTAAACCATATATACAAAGAGACTACATCATTTAAAACAAAGGGGATGGGGGTATAAAAACGGCAAATTTTCAAATATTAATGCAAAATAATTTTAGAATGTCATTTTAACAGGTCTACACGATGAATGTTATTAATACTTATCAACACCAATGTCAAAAATTTGGAGTAAGGGGACAAAAATTGAATGTGGGAAGATAAGGGCATAGCAAAAAATATTGGATTTTCGGTATTAACGAAAAAAAAAAAAAAAACAGAATTCCTATATTATGCCCAAACACAATCACACCTGGGCAAAACAAAGCAATTTTTTTTTTCAAGAAAAAAAAGTCTCTTTTTACCAACCTGATTCTTGAAGATAATATTGATGTCATATCAAGAAAGCTTAGGTCTGAGGTAATTAATTATTTATTTAATAAAAAACAAGGTGGAGTAAAACAACATTAATACAAAAATTATTCTTCATCAGAGTCAGAATCATCTTTAACTGCTGCTTTTGCATATTTTTCAGCTTCTTGAAAAACATTTTGGGGCACAAACATATGTTTACCTTGAGTGATTTCACCAACCCAGCTTAACTCAAGCTCAAAATTTTTATCTTTTACCTCATCATGAACGATATAAATTATCTTCGCCGCTTCTTTAACGAGCTCTTGACAAGTCATTTCTTTTAACTTCAACTTTTCCATTTCAGTTTTGGCGGCCTGTTTCGCTTTTCCAATGGCGCATCCGTGGTAACCCCATGATATACCAGAAGGATCAATGCAGTACATTTGTGGACCATCAAATTCGTAAGCACCCATAATAACACTGGCTCCAAACGGTCTCAAAGAGCTGTATAAGGTGTAAGCATGCATGTACATAGCAACACGATCTTTAAGATACTTTAAAGGGACGGCTTCAGAATAATCGGATCTGTAAGTAGCAGCTTCAGATTTAGCTGTCTCGACGACTTGCCTTGCATCTGCAATAAGACCAGCAACTGCAACACCGACATGTCGATCAATGGTGAAAATTCGTTTATTTGCACCGGGTTCGTATAGTTTAGAAGTCACGAGTTTTTCAACAGCAAAAACAACTCCGTCTTTTCCGCGAAGTCCAACAGCAGTTCCGCTGTTTTCAACTGCTTTTTGAGCATATTCTACTTGAAATACTCTCCCGTCAGGAGAAAATTGAGAAGCAGATAGATCGTACCCAGTACCAATAGAACTCATATTGTAAAAATGTCAAGAAAACAACCAAAGGAATCGAAGAAAGTGTCAATCTTTTGAAATCGAGAAAAATGCCGATGTCAGTGGGTGTTACGGTTACAGTTTTTTTAGATGCTTTTTAAATTGCTCAATCAAAAATATCGCAAGATTTTTTGCTTCGTTAAAAATTAAAGTTCAGAAACTGTTAACATGAAAACATTTTTGAATATATATATGTATAAATATATAATTTTGCGATGTAGCTCTTATTACATGACGTCATTGCAGGTATACGACGACGTGGATTCTATTCACATGACGTCATTTTGATTTTCTATCGTTTAACGTTCATTTGCACTTGTATCAGACTCTTAGGCAGGGATTCAAGTGAAACAGCACTGCGATCGCTTCGAATTGCAATCGCTACTGGAAATGAATTACATTATCATCAACTTAACTTGGCATGACGTCACTACGGGCGGAGCCAATAAGAGATCACAAGCACTCGGCGATCTCCTCTTATTCGCCAAGTAGGCTGTGACGTTTTATCTAGCTCGTTTTTCATAGGCAAACGTCACGATGTTTTTATCAAGAAACGTTCTAATGTAATTCATTTCCAGTCGCGATTGTAATTTGCAATAGCCTGTTTCACTTGAATCCCTGCCTAAGGCAGGGATTCAAGTGAAACAGGCCATCGCAAATGGACGCATTTAGTGTGACGTCACAGGTTTCGACAGATTTCCAAACACCGTCTGCTACGGTGAATTCAGCATAACTGTCAACGCTAAAGTGCGGTAAGTAGCAATATTTATTGGTTCATTTCATCATTTAAAATGCTTCAGATTTGTTTTTTAATGTTTTGAAAGTGTTCTCAGACTATGTAAACGCACCAGTAATGCATGTTTGCTTCTTATTTTCGTCTGTAAACTGCAGAAATATTAGAAAATACATAGGCCTATAATGTCTTTTTAGCAGACGACGCGCCGTTACGTGATCAACATATATTCGTTTATTTTGTCATTTTTTGTTCTGATGTTGTGTTTTAAGTGTTTTGAAAGTATTTTCAGGACATATTTATGCACCATGAATGCATGTTTGCTTCTAATTTTCGTCTGTAAACTGCAGAAATATTAGAAAATACATAGGCCTATAATGTCCTGTTTGCAGACATCGAGTTGTTAGTTTATCAATATTTTATTCGTTTATTTCGTTATTTTATGTGCTGCTGTTGTATTCTTAATATTTTAAAAGATTTTTCAGGATATGTATTTGCTCCATTAATGCAAGTTTGTTTTGTATATTCGTCTATTAATAACAGAAATATTAGAAAACATATAATGTCAGTGTATAGTTTTTCTTAGACCTAAGTATGTACAAATCGAGCTTCAATTATGCGTTTGTGATATTGTAATTTGAAAATATTATGAGAATGATCAATAGTTACATATATTTTTCTGGAGTAATCTAATTAACTTTCAATGGTATTGTTTTCAAGAGTTGATAATTCTATGCTGTTTAACTGAATTTTTTTGTATACAAATACATTGAGTACTGTGCTTGTCTGATTATTATAGCTGCATCACTTCATGTTGGTGTGTAGTTTTTCTTCGCTTGAGTATGTATATGAATCTCATACTGAGCTTTAATTAAATGTTAACAATCTAACCCTTGCGTTTGTGATATTATAACTAGAGTTGACATGATCTGGAGTTGACGTGAAAATCTAAATATCAGTTATGTATCTGAACAAAATTGCCGTTGATTAGCACTTATATTTTCATTCCTTCTTTTAAAAGTGCATCTTAAGTAACATGTAATGAATGTCTTTAGTATTTTTGAAGTAATCCATTCCTAGGAAATGCTCATTTGCTACCTTGTCATTTTATAAATATTGTATGAATGTTTAATGTTGTAATAAATGATATTATTAAGTTCTGTTGTTATGTTTTTATGTATTAAAAAAGCTAGAACAGCACCTATTGGTAAATTGCCTTTTCTTAGATTTGCTGCTCATTTGACATGTTCAAATAGTTACCCTTGTGATAAAAATCTTAAATTCATTGAATACAAATAACAAGAAGCATGCTTCAAGACAAAAAATATATATTTTGCAATTAAAAATAAATAAAATTCCATAAATGTTTTTTAAGTGTTACAACGTCTATGTGTACGCTTACAAACACAAGGGGGTAGCCGGTCGGTCGTTAAAAAAAGAAGTCGTGAAGTGAAAAAGGTTGGGAACCAACTGGTCTATATTGTCGAAATAATATAAATTTATAGAGAAATAAATTATTCTTAGTATGTACTGTATCGTCTCAGAGCAATATTATGCTACTTTCAAACCTATCATTTTGTATTTTTCTGGGCGGGGTGGGGTCAAATTGTTTATATTCAATGCAAATTACACCGAAGAACAACCAAAAGTGACTATCTATATGTAAACGTAATTTCTTAAAATCGGAGAAATAGTTTCCCCCTCTTGACCTCACTAAATGACGGTCCTGAGCATAAATGTCTAATTGTTGCTTTGAGAACGATTTTTCAACTCATATTAGACTATGTTACTAATGATTAAAATAATTTCATAAAATATTAGTCTCATCGAATTCAATTGAATTTGCTTCATTAGAGTAAATTTTTTTTAAACACAAGTTTTGAAATACTTGTCAGTTTATTTAGAGTTTTTGTTTCGAGAATTATTAAAAAATATAATAATTATCAATTCAGCCGAGCCCGCTTATTCTAATAAGCACTCTCGACTGAATATATCGGTTAAAAGAATATCCCGCTCAATACATTTTTAATGCCCCGAATTGTTGTAGTGCATTATTTTGATCCCGGATGATGGAATATCCAGTTTATTAGAATATTTTTCATGGCAAGATGGCTATTCCAAAGCGGAGCATAGCACATTTTAAGCATAGCACTTGGCACAGTAATGAACTGTAGCTGATCTGAAAATTCCATGTTAAACGTTAATTGTTGAACAGAAAAGTTCGATAAACAGTAGAGTTGATTTGATTTTTGGGTGGGTCCTAGAATAGTCCACCTCTTACGACTTTTAAAAATCTCGGTTGAAGATCTTGGTTTCTGGAACAAATTGGTTTTTCATTAAGTAAAAATTGCCAAGTAAGCGAGATTTTAAAATGTTTCCAAGAGGTGGCCTATTCTAGGATTTTAACTATGTTTTATTCTTTAAAAGCTATTTTTGGTAGAATTACGGTAACCGGGTCACGTTGGCGTCAATCAGCTATGTTGTAGGATTACTAAAATCGAAAAATATTTTTCCGCCTCTGAAGGTAGCGGGTCGCCAGAATGAAATATTCATCGCCGAGACCCGGTTATCGCAATTCTATCCTACTTTTAATGTTTTCGGTAGTTTAATGCCTTTCTGATTTATTTGGCGACATGTGTAAACTCCACCTTTTACTGGAATTTAAATTGCTGTGAAGTAAATTTTAATAAAAGAAAATAACTATTTTACTCCAGAGTATTCGTCGCATTTTTAATTTACTCAAGGGCCTTTACATTTATTGCACGGGCAGCGCCGTGCGGGTACTGCTAGTATTCTAATAAGCGGGCTCGGCTGAATATATCGGTTAAAAGAATATCCCGCTTAATACATTTTTAATGCACCGAATTGTTGTAGTGCATTGTTTTGATCCCGGATAATGGAATATCCAGTTTATTAGAATATTTTTCATGGCAAGATGGCTATTCCAAAGCGGGTTTGACTGTATTAATGAAATTTTTAATTAATATTTTGATTTAACTCCCAATTGTATTGCTTGCAAAGTTACATTGTTTTTAGTAAATTATTGATAACCAATCATTGTCCCTATTTTTTGCCACCGCCCCAGAAAAAAAACCAGTTTGCCAGCAAAATGCCCAATCGTACCTTTGGCTATTATAATCGGTATATCAATACAGTATGATTGCATTATGATGAAAAAATAATTTATCAGATTTTCTAAGTAATATGTGTCTGTTAGTTAGTTATCAGTGAAGTTTTGTATTGTAACTTACAGCTGAAGGCAAATAAATACAAATGTATTTAAAGTTGCATGTTTATTTCATATAATTAAACAATTATTTACAATTGAACTTTGCAGCAATAATTACTACAGCATACAAGAATTATTCTATGAATTTTTCTTATAAAATTAAAACAATAATTTTAAATGTTTCCATGGTTTTACTATGGAATACAAATTGAAAATTGCAGCTTAAGCTACAACTAGTTAAATTTACGGAAACATGCCAGTTTATCGTTGTCTTGTGCCAGCTAAGCTGGCAACTTGGGGTGCACCGCTTCACTTTTCCAACTGTACTGTAATTTGGCGTGAACTTCGACTTCCATAGTACACATAAATGCCACAAGGACCTGTTTATATTATAGGCAACCACGCACAGCACAACAACGCGTTCAGACAAAGAATGGACATAGACAGGAAAGAGAAAGTACATTCATGACAGGGTACTTTCCTCGCTCCGAGAAGGGATTCCAACCCTGGACAGCTCCATCTGGGTCAAACTGCTCTGACCACTAGACAAGGTGTCCGGCACATGCCAGTTTTGCTCTTAAATTAATAAAGGGGAAAAACAACTATTTTTTCTCCTCTATAATGTCAAGTGTGAAGCAACATTTTTTGGGGGGGACAAAGGAAAAATATACTGTCTGCCGCGCTTAAACAAATACTGTCGGTTCCAAGAAATATTATTCGATTAAACGGGGTATTTGTTTAAGCGGGATCTGCAACTTAGCGTCTATGGCATGGGAAACATTCGATTCCAGGATATTTCATTCCTTTATGCGGGGTATTTGTTTATCCGTTACACGATTAAGCAAAGCCAAGCAGGGCTGACTGTATATCCAAATGAGCGATATAACAAGACCTGATGTAACAAGGTGTTACTGTATCGATCTGTTTTTCTTACAACCAGAGTAACAACTTTTAGTACATGAAATAAGTCTTAAACAGAGAAAAAATGGGGGGGGGGGGGGAGAGAATTGACATTCTGGGCTAATTGAGAAATTAATTACATGCGTTAAGCAGGTCTATATTTAATAATTTAAAGGGAAACAAGTTGAAATACAATGCAGTAGTACAAGTATTGAGTTGAAATACAATACAACTGTCCAAAAAAATTTCTACATCATCCATGTCTAACCTTTTTTCACCAGAGTGCCGTATTTCATATTAAAATAATTTCCATGGGTAAGGACACATGAAATAACAAAATATTTTTTAAATTGGACTGGAAAATATGGAAAAGTTAAAACCAATAACTTGCCATTACTTGGTGCTTCTTTTATAAGATGCAACTTCTTCAAAAACCTATCAATGAACATTCAGCTCCAAAGTTTTCACGACATTTATAAAGCTGCTTGCTTCTTAGTATTAAACAAAAAAACAGGCTATACAAATCAACTCAGCTGGCTGTACACCAGGCATCAATTTTTTTTCTTTCAAGTTATATAGCATGCTTTGTTCATTCAAAAAAAAAAAAGTGCTCTGAATATTTTCCTTTAACAAACTGAAGTAATGCTTAGTTAGTAATTTATTTTATAGTAGTAATGATCATGTAATTTATGCATAAAATGAGCAAATACAAAAAAATTTCTTAATCTTCAGTTATGATCTCCAAAAAATGGAAATATTGTATCAGTATATACTGTCGGCCCCGCTTAAACGAATACTGTTGGTTCCAAGAAATATTATTTGATTAAACGGGGTATTCGATTAAGTAGGGGATCTTTAACATTGCGTCTATGGCATTGGTTCCGAGATATTTTATTCGTTTAAGCGGGGTATTCGTTTATCCTTTACCCGATTAACCGGGGACGACAGTATATTTGATATTTTCAACGTCAGATTGACTTTTAGCCACAAGAAAATTCTTAAACCAAGAAAACCTTCTTTCTACATCAATATTTCCAATAACTGAATTTAAAATCAAAAAAGTACACAATCCAAAGTTTTTCTAAATCATTCCACATATATTTTTTTTTCTTTTTAAGGAAATTTGGTTCAAAATGTAAAAAAAAAATTAAATGCTTTTGAATGAAAGCATGAAAAAATAAATTAGATGTTTTAATCTACAAAATGAAAGCATCAAAATATGAGAGAATTCAAAAACTCAGATAGTAGCACGAATTACAATAAAGGCCAATATATTTAATAATTTTCAGATGATTCAAGTAAGTATATGAAGATAACGTGTATGCATGATTTGAGAATACTTTTAAAACATTGAGCACTAGCAGCACCAGGTGCCAAAGTAAACGAAAAAATTGCATATTATAGAACTATGTATTTTTTATTTCCTGCGCTATACAAATATATATAAGAAGAAAATATGTGACAATGCAGTGCAAATAAGATGAGAATACTTTTAAAGCATTAAAAACACAACAGCAGCACATAAAATGACGAAATAAACGAATAAATACTGATAACCTAACAACTCGATGTCTGCAAACAGGACATTATAGGCCTATGTATTTTCTAATATTTCTGCAGTTTACAGACGAAAATTAGAAGCAAACATGCATTCATGGTGCATAAATATGTCCTGAAAATACTTTCAAAACACTTAAAACACAACATCAGAACAAAAAATGACAAAATAAACGAATATATGTTGATCACGTAACGGCGCGTCGTCTGCTAAAAAGACATTATAGGCCTATGTATTTTCTAATATTTCTGCAGTTTACAGACGAAAATAAGAAGCAAACATGCATTACTGGTGCGTTTACATAGTCTAAGAACACTTTCAAAACATTAAAAAACAAATCTGAAGCATTTTAAATGATGAAATGAACCAATAAATATTGCTACTTACCGCACTTTAGCGTTGACAGTTATGCTGAATTCACCGTAGCAGACGGTGTTTGGAAATCGGTCGAAACCTGTGACGTCATCACTAAATGCGTCCATTACAATCGCTACTGGAAATGAATTACAGTAGAACATTTTTTGGTAAAAACATCGTGACGTCAGCGTGACGTTTGCCTATGAAAAACGAGCTAGATAAAACGTCACAGCCTACTTGGCGAATAAGAGGAGATCGCTGAGTGCTTGTGAGCTCTTATTGGCTCCACCCGTAGTGACGTCAGTGCCAAGTTAAGTTGATGATAATGTAATTCACTTCCAGTAGCGATTGCAATTAGAAGCGATTGCAATGGTGTTTCACTTGAATCCCTGCCTAATTATTCTTTTTAAAAATAGAGTTGTTTTCAAAGTACTTATGAATGTTGAAAAAGAATAACAAAAGGTTCATTTGGTATGAAATGTATGTTTGTTGCCTTTGTTTATAATAGTAATTTCTGAAGAAACTCGAAAGAAAATAAATGAAAATTCACAGCAAATAAAAACAGTTTAAAAAACTAGAACCCGACTACAGAAAAAAAAAAAAAAAAAAAACTCTGAAAGGTAGGAAATATAAAGAAGTTAAAAAAATTGAACCCCGACTACAGAAGAAAAGACTTTAAGGTAAGAAACAAGGGTAGGTGCTATTTGATATCTCATGTTTTTAATTCTATTGGAGCCCTCTGTCAGTTATAACATTAAAATTCTATTCAAATGCAGCAGTTTTGCGTTGTCAACTGTAAACAGCATGCATTTTAATTTGATGCACAAGCAATCATAAGAATGAGCAATTAGGTTAGAATGTTATTCTATAAAATTGTTTTTCTGTAACTGACAACGTAAATGAATAACGTGTAATTGACAGCATTTGAATTGAATTTTTTATGTTATTAATGTAGAACTGACAGATTGTTCCAATAGAACTAAAGACATGAAAAATCAGGCCCGGACAGGCTCTTCTTGGAGTTGTCGGCTAGGTACTGGAAGGGGGCCCCCTTTTCCGTACCCCTTTCCGGGGGCCCTGGAACCCCCTGACCCAGATTTTTTTTTAAATTACGTGCTGAAAAACTGCATTTTTCTTTGTGGAGGGTGGGGGGGACGAGCGGTTATTTTTAGAGCTTATTCCTTTGAACAGTTATTTTACTGAATTATAAAGAATTAATTTGCTTTATCTAAACGTTGACTAAATGTTTTTACTGGTAATTAGTATATTTAGCATTATAATACTAATTGACCCGTAAGAAGCATTTGCATTCGACAGCGGCAGTTCAAAAATCTTTTTTTTTCGTTTTTTTTTTTTTTTTTTTGCTTTTTTTTCAATTTATTTATTTATGAATGTATAAAAAGATTTTTTTTTTTTTTGTAATGTAATTTTAAAAAAAAATCAAAATGATTTTTTGAAAAATAATTTGCCGGCAGTGCGGAATAAAATCTCTGAAATAATGCTTTACTTATATGGTTTGATGAAGTATTAAGAAATGTATGGCAGCCCCCCCCCCCCCGAAAAAAAGACCTTTGAGAAATAATAAATGAGGAGATCAGGAAGATTTTTCATGCTAAAATAAATGTTTTCTTTTTTTATTGTAATGCAACAACACGTGTGGTTTAAAATTCTGTAATAAGTTTTAGATTTTTCAGCTAACGAAAAAGAAGTCAATCAAAAACTGACTTTTCTGGCGCAGTGGGAATAGAACCCACGTTGTTCACCTTATTTGCACCTGCTCTGACAAAGTGACAAATTCAGCTAATGAACCTCCATGCAGTGATGCTATGCATTAACGCAATCTCTTCTCTATCTCTATCTCTTCTCTATTTCTATCTTCTCTACTAATAATAAAGCTGAAGGTCTGTCTTTCTTTCTGTCCTTCTGTCTGTCTGTTACGCGCGTAGCGCCCAAACCGTTCGGTCGATTTTCATGCCACTTGACACAAAATTAGTTTGTAGCATGTAGTTTTGCACCTCGAAGCGATTTTTCGAAAATTCCATTTTGTTCTTTTTCCATTCGAATTCTTAGCAGAGATTCGATAAAACAGGGAAGAAATATTTCATACACATTTTCAAGTCTTATGTCATTCGAAAGTTTGAAATTTTCTGCACAAAATGAAGTTTTTTCGAAGTTTCTACGATCATCAGGAGAGCTGTAACAATTGTTTTTAGAATCCCGGAGTTCAAGGCTTATCTTCAGTAAAGCAAGCCAAACGATTCTAAAATGGTTAATGAAATGAATTATTTTATCAACGGAAATCAACTTTTAATGTTGTTACCATGGTTACGTTTTTATTTCGTTTATTTGTTTCGTTCTTTTTCCATTAATAATTTTAAAAATGTATTTGTTTTTGTAGCAATCCAAACTCCAAGCCTTATTAAAATTAGTCAAATGAAATATAATAAAATCGTGATAAGATGGCACCTGTCAATCAAATGAGAAATCGAGTCCTTTCTTTAAAAAAGGTAGAGAAGGAAGAAACTGACGCGTACCATTTTTGTGAGTTTAGAGATATTTTGGCGATCTGACGAGTTGTGTAGAAGAGGGAAACATTGTTTAACTAAATGAGGTCAAAAAAGAAACAACATGATAGTAAACCATTCTAAATTTATCGTCTGGCAAAACATATTTTATTTCCTTTTTTTTTATTTCAATATAAATTGCAGTAAATGGCTTGAGTGAACGAGTTTGGCTTTTAATTTATCATTTGCTGGTTGATGTTTGTCGATGTTTATTGTTTTTATTATCATGGTGAAGAATAATGCACGAAATTTCTATTATTTTGTTTTTGAAGTTAGGAAAGAAAACTTTCTTCTTCTTTTAAACTTTGGTAAGATTTCTGTGAGCAGCAAAATTGTTCTTATTTTCTCTTTTGGCTTATTTTTGTGCACCTCCCCTTGGGGTTGCATTCGAATTTCCCCAAGGGGGTTTTTACCCCTTTTATGGGGTAAATCAGTGTTAATTTCAATGCAGACAAAAGTGATATGAATTGGCGCGAGCACTTGGCGAAATATCGCCAAGCTTTTAGTCGCCAAGTGTTTGACGCCAATTTGGCGACATATCGCCAAGTTGGCGGCAAATTTGGCGAAAAAATTTATTTTTTTTATTTGGGTTCAATTTGGTGCTATTGGCGATATTTTGCGAAAAATCCACTGAATGATGTTAAAATCGGCGATATTTAGGAGATTAATCATTGAAAAACATTTTTTTGCATTGTTTTGTGGCAAACTAGGGATGTAAATGTTTGAATTGTTATCTTGCTCACTCCAAGCACTATTTTAGCACTTAAGGCATCTACTAAGAAATTTACACGTAAAAGGAAGTAGTGTGGGGTCCATGCCAAATTTTTATATCATTCTTTAAAAGAATTATAGTTGAATAACTAAAATAGAGTATTTTTTCTGCTATATCAATTTTTTACAAATTAATTTTTAATTTTATACCACGGGCAAAGCCGTGCGGGTACCGCTAGTACTTAATAAATTAACAAAGTAAATTGAAATCAATGCCTCTATTGTTGAAATAATTTTAACAAATTTTCTGTGATTTACTGTTAGAAATAGTTTTTTTTTTTTTCCAAAAAACCGGCAATGCACAATCTAGCGATGAGTTTAAATTGTATATTTATGGAAACTTGGATCGGAAATTTTGGGATCATGGAGATTCGAACTCACGATCTTCGCCTGAAGGGGCCCTCCTAGGGGGCCTGGAGCCCCTTATATCTGCCACCGAATGAAAATTAATTATCGTAATTAAAATTAAAGAGGCAGAAATTAGATTTAAGCAGCGGTCTTCAACTTGGGTTCCACGGAACCTAAGGCTCCCTTAAAAGCCCCAAGGGTTACGTGCGTCAACACAAGTGGCCTCTAATAAAATAGCCAAAATTTGAATTTTTATGAAATATTGAATTCTTAAAAGCCGTTTGCTTGTAATATTAAATAATATTCGTCAATACTTCGTGAATAAAATAATGTTTTTCAAGAGAATACTTTGTAATAAAAAGCAACCACAGCCACGTCATTGTAAGAATGCTTTTTAGCCTACTTTCCCGTTAAAAATAAAAGAAAGACGAAAAAAGTATTAAAATTGGCTTAATGCATCTAAAAAATATCGCCAAGTCCAAAAAATATCGCCAAGTTAAAAAAATAAAAAGGTAAAATGAATATCGAAAAATTAAAAATTTGAAAGTAGGGTTTTGAGATGGGGAATTTGTGTGTCGGTCTGTCGGTCGGTCTGTCGGTCGGTCTGTCTGTCTGTCTCCCCCCTAATAACTTTTGAATGAATATTCCGATTTGGACAAACTTTTTTTTTGTTGGAAAGATCTCGGCGAGTACAGCTCATTCCCATATTTGATTTTTCGATTTGAACAATTTTTGGTTCAACTTTGAACCGTTCAAACAACCTGTCCCGCGATGCTAACTTTTTAGTTAACAGTCCGATTTGAACAAACTTTTTTTTGTTCGAAAGATCTTATCAAGGATACTTCATTCCCGTATTTACATTTCCGATTTGAACAATTTTTCGTTCAACATTGAACCGCTCAAGCAAGCTGTCACCCCTAATAATTTTTGAGTGAACAGTCCGATTTAAATAAACTTTTTTTTTGTTCGAAGGATCTCAGCAAGGATACTTCATTACAGTATTTAAATTTTCAATTTGAACATTTTTTCGTTCAACATTGAACCGTTCAAGCAACCTTTCCCCACCTAATAACTTCTGAGTGAACCATCCGAATGGAATAAACTTTTTTTTGTTTGAAAGATCTCGGAGAGGTTCATTCCCTTATTTCGCTTTTTGGTTAGAACCATTTTTCGTTCAATATTGAACCGTTCAGAAAAAAATTTAACATTAGCGCCTACGGGGAATTTAAGTTGAATGTTGATCCTGGAACTTAAAGTCGGATTTCCTTCAAACTAACTTTGTAAAAAAATGGTTTTGATAAATAATGTTTGTAAAGTACTTTTCTGAATAATCTTCTGTGAGGACTCTGATTCCGACTCCGACTCCACAAACATGGCGGAAATGCAGGCTCAGAAAAAAATGACTGACTGTGCAGACGATTTTTTGTTTATTTATTCATTTGTGTTATTTTATTTATTACTATTATTTTTTTTTTTGGCAGACGATTTTTTTTGTAACAAAAGTGTTTCATTCACGAGGGCATTTTATTCTTTATTTATATTTAACAACTGGCAACGGTTTAAAAGTGAAAATCGAGACATTTTATCGACGGACGAGTTTTTTTTCCTTTCTTTGATAAAATGTGTTTTGATGTACTTTGTACTTTTAATTTTTTTTTTTTTTTGAAAACGATTGAGGAATTTTTCTACGGAAGAACTGTAACAGTTACATTCTTTAAAAGGTGCGACAAAACTTCATTTATTCATTTATTTACTTTTTATGTCTCTATTTCATCTGATGAGAGGGGTATATTTTGCTTTTAGAAATCAGCTTTAAGTGCTAAAAAGGTATGTTTGACATAATGTTTAGTCTCAGATGATCAAGAGAATAATGATCAGATGCTAGAATGCCGATGTCGATGTACGGGAAAGTAGCCTCGTTTAGTTCTTGACAGAACTTCTTGTTATTAATTGGATTAAATAAAAAAAAAATGTTGCTTATGTTTAGTATTCATAGAACTTATTTCAGAGAACCAAAATAAATCCATCAGCTACCTTCCATTATAATTTCATAAAAATGTCTGTATGATTTTTGATGCACCGATGAAATAAAGGTGCAAAAATAATTTTGTAAATTTGCGATGGAGTTTTAATGTCCTATTGTTTCTGTTCGTTCATTAAAAGGTTCCTTTGCTGAAAACGGTAAGCACAAATGTAAAAGGTTGGATACATATTTCATCAAGTAATCTTGTTATTCAAGTATTTATTTAACTCAACTATAACGTTTTTTCCTTTATTTTTATAATTTTTTTTTTGGATTTTATCGACAAAGTAAATATATAGTAGGGGAATGTGGGGCAAAATGAAACAGTTAAGCTTACTTACCTACTTCAAAAGGAACAAATGGGAAATTGTTCTAAAAATTATTGTACATAAAGAAGGAATAATGTAATTTGTAATACAAGTGTCGTTGAAAGATTATTTTTATCTTTGGCAGTTATTTTGTACTTTCAAAAAAATGGAAAATTTTCACCTCAAAAAATCATGAGGCAAAGTGAAAAACAAAATATTTTTGTTATGAAAAAGTTTCTATTCCGCGATTAACAGTAATTTTTATCAAATGAATGGGTAAATAAACAAAAAAAGTTAATTATTAATAAAATATAAACGAATAAGTGAATAAATAAATTAACTAAAATGTGAGAGAAAATAAATAAGCGAATAAAATAGATAGTAAATAAGAAAATGAGTTAATGAATGAGTAAGTAAGTAAATAATTAAGTAAAAGCATGTAAATAAATTAATAAATGATGAAATACGTTCGTGATTTAATAAATGAATGAATTAGTAAACGAATTGAACTATTTCACTTTGCCCCAATTGCACTTGACGAATTACATTGAGCACTTAAATTCAAAAAATACCTAATATAAACAAAATAAGGACTGCACTGGACATTAGTGTATCTCAATTGATAATTTAAATGATAATTATAAAAATTTTATCATTTTATAATAACAAGAAATATATTTGACAAACCACGAGTATTACAATAAAGGTATCAAATATTGAAAATGGCTTGCATAATTTATTTCGTTGATTT
Source organism: Uloborus plumipes (assembly GCA_038373865.1). Lineage (NCBI taxonomy): Eukaryota > Metazoa > Arthropoda > Arachnida > Araneae > Uloboridae > Uloborus > Uloborus plumipes. The sequence goes on from JAXGGA010004760.1 coordinate 16,261, forward strand.
TTGAGCTACTTATTTTTTTACAAGAATCAACTGCTTGACTAGGAACTTAATTAAAATATTGCTAGATAGGTGACACTGCAAACTGTGAAAATATTTATCATTTCACTTTGCCCCACATTCCCCTACATATATTTTAATTCATTGAGCTTTGCAGCCGTTAACTTATTTTTAAAGTTAAATTTAATTACTAAAGTAAAGAAACGTAACGATAGGGGGCTGAGGTGCAACAATGGGGAGGGCTGCGACGTACGCAGACAAATCATTTCAGGGGGGCTGAGCCGACACTCATTGAGAGGAGAGGGCGGGGTACCTCATAAAATAGAGCTAAAAAATAAGTGTTCCGAATTTTTTATATCAATGTTAATTTCAGATGACAAAAAGACACAATTTAAAATATTTTTTATCATAAGAATTATTGTTGAGAAGTAAAGTGTTTTGATGAAAATAGAAGATGATAAAATTGAAATTCGAGAAATTTTCTTTATTGAAGAAGGTCTTAACAAGTGGATGCAATCACTTTGCAAATTTGAGCTTTAATAACATTAATTTTGCCATTTATTTTACAAAATGCCTAATATTGGGTTTCAATCACCCCATTTGTTGAAATTTATTTAACAGAATTAGGCAAGGATTCAAGTGAAACAGGCTATCGCAAACTGCAATCGCTACTGGAAATGAATTACATTAGAACGTTTCTTGATACTGGAAATGAATTACATTAGAACGTTCATCGTGACGTTTGCCTATGAAAAACGAGCTATATAAAACGTCACAGCCTACTTGGCGAATAAGAGGAGATCGCCGATTGCTTGTGAGCTCTTATTGGCTCCGCTCGTAGTGATGTCAGTGCCAAGTTAAGTTGATGATAATGTAATTCACTTCCAGTAGCGATTGCAATTCGAAGCGATCGCAGTGCTGTTTCACTTGAATCCCTGCCTTAGATGAACGAACAAGTATTAATCGGTGGGTCTGACACATATTTGGAGTAAATGTTAACAACAATTATAAGATAACCATACACGTCACGTACAGTAAAATGGACAGATAAAAAAGAAGGAATTTACTTTTCCCCCTTCCTTTAATTTTGCCCCAAACTTAATTTTCTTGTCAAAAGAAATATTCTCATGTCTTGATTTCAGCAAGAAAAGAAAAATATATAAATAAAAATAAATAAACGATTTCAGCTTAAATTTCAAAAATTTGTTTGGAAAATTTGGGAGGAAGCTACAGTCCTATCAACCCACCTCCTAAGTACGCTACTGGGAAAGGGGGTATAAAAATACCCCTCAGAGGTCTTAGTTTTAAGATTATTGCGAATCTTGATACAGCGAATACACACACATAAGGGTAAGGACTGTTTTGGTCCTTATTACTTTTAAAATGAATCTTCAACCTCATTCTAAAAGCTACAACTTAACCAAGATCAAAGAAATATAATTTATGAACATGCTAAAATTGAACAAAAATAATTAACAAAACAATGCGAGCAAAATACTCCTAAAATATTAATACGATTCAAATATATGACATAATGCATTTTTTTGCTCTTTACTTCTGATATATGTTTCTAAACCGCATATTTTTCAAAAAAAAAAAAAGACACGTTCTAAGGTTTCTTCTGCTAGAGAAAAGGGTGAAGGATCCATAATTGAATTGATTTTTTTATTTTTTATTTTTTGGGCAGACGATTTTTTTTGTTTACAAAAATTTTTCATTCACGAGAGCATTTTCTTTATTTATATTAAACAACTGGCAACGGATTAAAAATAAAATTCGAGACATTTTATTAACGAACGAGGTTTTTTTTCTTTCTTTGATAAAATGTGTTTTGATGTTCTTTTATTTTATTTATTAATTTTTTTTTCTTTTGAAAACGATTGTGGAATTTTTCTACAGAAGAACTGTAACAGTTACATTCTTTAAAAGGTGCGACAAAACTTTATTTACTCGTTTATTTCATTTTTACGTGTCCATTTCATCTGATGAGAGGGGTATATTTTGCTTTTAGAAATCAGCTTTTAAGTGCTATAAAAGTATGTTTGACATAAATTTCAGTTTCAGATATTCAAGAGAATATTGATCAGATGTTACAATGCCGATGTCGATGTACGGGAAAGTAGGCTCGTTTAGTTCTTGACAGAACTTCTTGTTGTACTTTGGTTGCATCCCAACTACTGCAACTATCATGTGCTCTTGTATTTCCCAGAAAAGAGGCAGGAAGTCCCCTTCTAAACGACTTTGGAAATGTAGATAGATTCCGAACCACTAAAGACGTGATTAGAACAAAAACTAGCCAACATTGCTTCGGGAGGGAGCAAAATGGAAAATTAAGACCGAACTTTGAGCAAAAATTTTTTATGATTACAATAGTTCCTCTGAACTTCGTATAAGGGAATAAAAAAACAAATTGACGTCAATACAATGATTAATTTTAAGTCCGTTGATGTCTGTGTGTGTGTGTGACTAAGAATAAATCTTCCTGTCGAAAATTTCAAGTCTGAGAGTTATATCTGTTATACATTTATGTGCTTCCATTTTTTTTCTTCATCAACTTTATTCGAGAGATTATATAACCTTCTCGAATGAGAAAATGAAGACCGTGGGTAAGTTAAGGTTTTCAATTCTAAGTTTCAAGCAGCAGATTTCAGTCTAGATGTAAAATTCAAAGGTTTACCTTGGTCATCCACCCGGATTGTAATCAAATTGCTAGGAGCCACAGTGCAAAAAATAAACTGTTGTTTTTACAGTATAATACTGTCAGCAGAGGTTCTAGTTTAAAACTGTAAAAGTACAGTAACAAACTGTAAAACTAGCTATTTTACAGTTTATTGCTGTAAAATTAGCAATTTTTTTTAGGTTCCAGTTTAAAACTGTAAAATGTACACTAATAAACTGTGAAGATAGCAATTTTAGTTTATTACTGTAAAATTAGCTGTATTATACTGTAAAAACAAAAGAATTTTGTGCAGCGCTTGTAGAATGCTGAAGAACTTGCGAAATCACCAAAAAAAAAAAAAAAAGGACGCACCTAGACAGATCGGCTCTGTTTTTCGAAATTGAATGCCATGGGAGTTAAAAATACTCACGGTGTAAAATCTCGGGGCAGTTCAGCGGAGACATGTTGTTTTCTCTGCATTAATACTACTGCGGTAAAGAAACGACATTTACAGAGTTCCCTAATTTTTCGGAATCGAGATATCCGATTCCTTTTCGGTAATGAAAATCTGTCGATAAACGGGTTAATTTAATAGTAACTTATTTCCTGATCTGTTAGCTTTTGTTGAATAAATGTTGACACAAATGTTAAGGCAAATCAATTTTTTTTTCTGACATCAAAATGCGTCTATGGTGGGACAACCAAAATGTCGACCATGGGTATTTTTGAAGTTTTTAAACAAGTATTTTAATAAAATTACATTTTTTGTTAGCCGATAATTTGAAACATACTGCGAGCAGTATTACTCTTCTGCGAAACTAGATATCAATCTAATTTTATTTTCCTAGAGTAAAAAAGTAATGTGTGTTTAAAATGACGAAGATTTACGTTGATTAATGTTCCTCACAAATAAAATTAAATTTTTAAATTCAAAACTTAATTTTTGATATTTTTCGAACTTTTTATTGAAAAGCTTTACCACAATAATTTTGGTTCATTAAATTAAGCATAATTAGCTCATGAACACTTGTCTGAAATTTCGTACACTTGAGATTATGTTTCTGAGAACAGGTGCGGAACGAGCAAAATCGTAGTTTTGAGAAAATCAACTTTAAAAGTCAGTGTTAAACGTCTGTCAAAAAGGTAAACAAACGCGATTTATAAAATTCAAAATCTGCTATTTTCTCCATATCTTCCGTGCTACTGGGAGTTTTTTCGAGGGGTTTGTTTTAAAATTTTTGTTAGTGTTAAACGTCTGTCAAACAAGTAAACAAATGCGATTTATAAAATTCAAAATCTGCTATTTTCTCCATATCTTCCGTGCTACTGGGAGTTTTTTTGAGGGGTTTGTTTCAAAATGTTTGTTAGTGTTAAACGTCTGTCAAACAGGTAAACAAATGCGATTTATAAAATTCAAAATCTGCTATTTTCTACATATCTTCCGTGCTACTGGGAGTTTTTTTGAGAGGTTTGTTTTAAAATGTTTGTTAGTGTTAAACGTCTGTCAAACACGTAAACAAATGCGATTTATAAAATTCAAAGTCTGCTATTTTCTCCATATCTTCCGTGCTACTAGGAGCTTTTTTGTGGGTTTTGTATTAAAATTTTTCTTTTATTTCCCACTTCAAAAAAAAAAAAAAAAAAAAGTTAATTATAAAAAATTGCTTTTTTTTAAAAATCCTTACATAGGTACCAGACATTTCAGAATGAACCTTGCAGCGCTTTGTACTTACTGTACATTTTTATTAGTTATAAAAACTAATTCCGTTAAAGCTGAAGATGAAAAACACTAAGTACATTTGTCAAAAAGAAGATTTGTATCATAGTTTTTTTTCACGCTAATTAAAACTTACGCAAACGATGGGAAAAAATCGAGCTGAACCTTTACTAAAAGTTATCATTTTTACTTACGATTTGAAATAAAGACGAACAAATTTTAATTTCATGAAAAACCCTTCTTTGGTGCATCTGATCCAAGTTACCTGTAATAAACTTAATTCTTCAGACTTTTTCATTTGCCCAAGAGGCGACCGACAATGGACACAAATATCACAGTATCATTTGTGTAGATAAAAAAAAGACAGTAATTAATTGGCTGCAAGTACTCGGCTCAAATTTCCCTGATAAGTTGATGGTAATTGAATTCATGAACTCTCAATCGTGAACAATTTAGTTTTACGGGAATCCTAAATACTTAACATTTTTTTCAGTCTTGAAATTTTTTTGAGATAGCTTGAAATAGAATTAGTGAATCAATTTTGTATTCATATGAAAAGGGTGGTTTTAAGAAAAGTGATTATCCGTAAAGAAACTGCCAGATCAGTTTTTTTTTCGGATAGTTAGGGCCATGCTCCACATCGACGTAAAGCAGAAAAATTAGGCAGAAGCGTAAAATGGATTCAATGGTGTTCCTATGTAAAGTACCCGGATTTTCGGTTTCTGCCTTCAGTTTCGGTCGCGTTTTACGCTGATGTGGAGCATGGCCCTTAATTTGAAAAAGAACTTTCATATCAAAGTCAGAAAAGAGGTAAAATACTTTATTTATTTATTAAACAAGTTCAATTGAATTGATGATAATTTTATAATTGATGAAAGATACATTGTGAAATTTTATTAGAGCAATACATATGACAACATATGTACTGTATTATATTATACATGTACAAAATAGATTAAACAACACAGCTGAAAACAAATATGAGGGCAATATGATGAAGTTTGGGGTTTATAATTTACATGTGTATCACATGCATTAGTATAGTCAGATGTTATATTGTATATAAATATACTGTACAAGTCTTACATTAATTGCTTGATAACGTTCAATTTTACAAATAAATTCTTTTCAATACTTTTCGCAAGACTTTAATTAAATTTGTGCTTAAACTAAATCAAGAAATACTTAGCATTCCGTTTTTGATCGAATCACTTGCTAACTGCAAAATCTCTACTGCTCTTAACTCTTCAAATACGATGGAACATATGTGTCCCTATTTAAAATTTTTTTAAATTTATCATGCAATTAATTAATAAAATATATTTTCCCTATAACATGGAGACATCAGAAAATTAATATTTATTTAAAAAAAAAAAGGAAAAAGAAAAGAAAGAGAAGATGGAAAGAAAGAAAAAGGAGGAGAAATGGAACTAACACCAGTTCATCATGAAGAGAAATGCTGTTAAATATAAAACATACTCAAGCAGTGAGTAAAAATGTATTCAAAAATTGAATAAATTTTTGCAAATTATTTTTTAACTTTTTTATTAAAGTTTTTGATATTATTGATCAAACTTGTTTCTGCACTCAGCATAGTTAATGCTGCTAAATTATCATCTGACATGTTTCGAGTGAAAAGGTCTTTCTTATATTTTCTCTGGTACGAGAACTTTCTACTCGTCGAAGCGTGAGCAATGTTAGAATCCGAAACAGGGCGAATTTTTTTAATAGCATTTTTTTTCGGACAAAGATAACAGTGAAAAAGAAATACCCGGCAAATGCTCAACACTCATCGTTTCATATGCTACTAAAGTTGAAAAATATTCAGTTTGAAGCAGCAATTAATAAAGCAGCGAAAAGGAAATATTCAGCATGCGTAGTATGCAAGTAATCGGTCACTAAAACATCTCAGGGAGCTGCACCGGTTGCAGCCTTGCAGCCTACAGAGCGGTTGAAAAATCCTACCCCCGATTGACCACACGTCACGCTGAGCATGAGTACAAAGCTTTTCAGCGAGCTCAAAGGAGCTGCTCGCTGTGTAGCGCTTTACGGAAAGTATGCGAATTTTTTTTCGCACTTTAGTTGAGGCCGTGACTTCACTGTTAATTTAATGGCGTGCGTGTGTGTGTGTAACAAAATCTCCTTTGATGACCAACTATGGATTTTGTATGATTTGTATTCACTCAGAATCAGAATAAAATAAAAATGTGAATGAAATAATAACTTAAAAGCGTATTTTTTGGAAAACTACTGGGGAGTGCTGCAGCGCCTCAGCGCCTATGGACGAGCCGCCACTGCCTGCAACCACCACGGTACCATGGGTACCTCAGTCCCAGTTCACATGGCATCAATACATGGTACTTAGAATAATGGTTACAAAAATATGTGAAACTGTATTCTCTAAATTTCATTCTTTTACTTGCTCTCTTAGGAATGTGTGGGTTCAAGTATTTCTTATTTGTTTTCTTTGCAATTTTTATTTTATAATTTGAGAGTGTAAAGTCAACCAAGTTTTAAGCAAAAACGAACATTTTCCCTTTTGGTAACTCTTTGTTGGTTTATTAAAACAATCCACTTTTTTGTGAATCCAGCAATCGTTTTTGAATATTCAAATCTTATTCATATGACATGCAAAATTTTTGAATCTTAAGTCGTTCCGTGAAAGTTCTGAAATGTATGAGGCTTCATCCAAGCGCAAAAGAATGATGTAATAAAATAGTTTATTCTTCCGATGCTGTTTCTAAATGAGGTAAAATGGTTTTGTAAAAGTATGAAGTGGGATATAGTTGTAGAATTCCAGATTTAGTGAAGAGTTCTCTCATTTTTTTCACTCCTTTACTTTTAATACTTCGCGCAAATTAAATTATAATCACCCCCTTATTTTTCCTCTTTTACCATCAGTCACGTGCTTGTTGTTCGAATACATTTAAAGCTGCTAATGTGGTCACCATACTTTAATTTATCTCGTTCAATGTTTTAAGAAAATTAAGAAAGACTCGAGCACTGTTAATTCGTAAGTTTTGAAAACAGTGAAGCACCGTTCATACATTTCTCTTTTATACGTTTTATTATTTATACATTTCTCTCTTATACGTTTTTATCATTTATACGTTTCTCTTTTATACGTTTTTATCATTTATACGTTTTTCTACCTGTACCGGCAAAATCCAGTACATATTAAAGTACACCACTGCACGTTTTGTACATTGGAACGTTTTTTTTTTCAGTCCCTTTAAAAACGTATAAACGGTGCTTCACTGTGACTGTTTTCCAAAATTTTTTTTCAAAAGTTCAAAACTAAACAAAATACTAAAAACTAATATCACGTATTAACAAGATGACGTAAAGTGACTAATGTGCTTCAAGGTATTCATAGCACTGCGTAGATCAGGTTTTGAACACAAGTTATTAGGAATGGAAGGTACATATGCAATATTTGCAATGTGCCTAATCATCTCAGTTCTCGGTGATATGAACACAATGACAGCTCCCGCATCGAATGACGTTTGTTCTACGATTCCTTCCATTTGTTGAAATCCATTTCGGGAATGTCGTCGCAGCTGAATACTGGGTTTCTGAAAAAGAAAATTTTATTTAGAATCAACATGAAGATGAAGATATTTTTCATTATACTGTTGGCGCCGCTTAAACGAATACTGTTGGTTCCAAGAAATATTATTCAATTAAGCGAGGGTCTTCAACATTGTGTCTATGGCATGGGAAATATTCGTTTCCGAGAAATTTTATTGGTATAAGCGGGGTATTCGTTTATCCGTTTCCCGATTAAGCGAGGCCAACAGTATTTTGAAGATAATCAGGGAAATAAAAGATTCAAAAAATAATTTAGAGCACTTATTGATTGTAATAATAGGTAGTGTAATATCATGGCTCTTTTATTTCATTCAAGTCAAATCTCAAACCTGTCGAACTTCTTACCCTGTTATTTTTCTCCAGTCACGTCGGCGAAATCGCATCCGATTAAAAAAACTTGATGTTAAATTCGTCACATGACCGAGTCGGGTGCAATATTGAAGTTAATCTGAGGCACAAAATAATAGGGCTGCTCGTTCTTAGCCAAGAATGTCTTCTGGCCTTTGATTTTTGATTTGCATTGTGATTGAAATATTAAAAAAAAAAAAAAACTGCTGATTGAAACCCAAAGATAATGATTCTAAAATGCGCATTGGCTTTTTTTAGATTAGTGGTTCCTAACCATTTACATGTTGCGCCATTTTCTTTTTTGACGAAGTAAACAATTTGCGACAATATATATGCATATAGGGTAAACTTATGCTTCTCTCTCACTTATGAGCCTTTTTTGTTTCTCTCTTGGGTCGGCGAATGAGTGAGAGTTCACTGCACTATTTTCTTTAAAATTAACCGCTATTAATATCATTAAAAAGGAAAATAAAAAACGATGAGTTTTTTTTTTGAAATGGGTATCAAAACTAACATCATACATTTCAAAATGTAGAAATTAATTACCACTGCCTAAGAGATATTTCATGACCCTATTTAGGGTTGAGAATCCTTGCTTTGAATACAAACTCTGCTTTTCAAATTATAGAAAACGCAAAATCAGCTCCATTTTTAATTACAATGTTTAAAAACTTATCAAAACCCGAATTTTCGGTAATTTCGAGCAAAGCTGGTCCCCATTAAGTTACATTAACGAGGAACTCTAGTATAATTTTCTACTTTAAGATGCCATTTATAATTACTTACTCTTCAGAGATCGTTCTGAGGGCATATCTCTGAATTTCAACCAGTTTGTCCGCATTATCACAGAGCAATCGAGCCATACTTGTTTTGTAGAGCTCCCCAAGTTGATCTTGAAAAGAAAAAGTAAACACTTTAGGCATTGTCCACAAGGTAAACAATATTATTATTATCATTATTATTATTGATTGTTGTTATTGTTATTATTATTATCATTAATACTACAATACTGCAAAACACGTAGGAAGAAGTAAGAAGAAACATAAGGAAGCAAGGAAGACAAATTCCTTCCAGAAACCAATATTTTACCACAATTAGTTTCTTATCCACCATCTTATGTTAAAAATGAAAAAATGAGTGGATCGAAATTTTCGTTTGAAAAGTGTAGCCCATTCCTTGTAAAATGTTAAAGATTTATAATTTTTCAGGAAATGGAGATGATATACATTTAATGCAAAACTTACATTTCTAGTACTGACGCGAATTTGTATTGGGAGTATTGCAGCTATTTCACTCAGATAAAACACTTCTCACTTATTTCTTCGTTTGACATATCGCAATTTATTCACTTCCTCAAATAATTGGCAAATGGATTAATCAAACTTCTCGACTCAAAATGTATATTTTATATAAGCTTAATAAAACTTTAATGGATAGAAAAACTTAAAAATGCTTGATGAAGAGTAAGACTACTCCGATGAAAGATAAAGTTCCGTCAGCAACAATCCCATCTAAAGCTATATTTTATTCGATATATTCTTAATCGTATATATATTTTTCTTCTTTGGCAGTATACTCGCTTTAAAATGCACAAATGCCACTACTGTGATAAGCACTAAAGTGGTATGTGCACTTTTCACCAAAATTGAGTTGTAGTCACCAGGTAGTTCTTTGTCACTAATTACACCCACATAAAAAAACCATTTATTAATAAGAAGTATTAAAAAAAAAACTTGGAAAAGTTGCATATGAATCAAATATATGGAGGCGCAAAATTTTAAACGACCATTCCCATTTCCCGCTCAACTCAGTTGCAGATACGACTTCTGCGTTTAGCAATGTTGAATGCATAGAAGATGAGAAATACCACGAGGTAACTACACATTCCTATATTGACTCTTCCTTTAAACAATTACTACGTGAAACAGTAATAGTGTTTATGATTTTACTTAAAATAACCTCAACATTTTCGATGCTGGTGATGAAACCGCCTAGAGACATACCTTTAGTGAATGATCCAGGCTGTCCTTGCACTTCAAACCAGAAGCGGTCTCCAACTCTGGTGCGGTGGAACTGTCTGGCTATCAAGCAAGCGTGAACAGGACCCACTAAGGCTCCTGGCAGGTGCTTCTCGGAGAGTGACCCGGGAATAAGGTCGATGTCTTGGACTGTTCTGTTAAAATAAAAGTTGTTTTTGGTTATATGCTGCTAGCAAGTCCCATCAAAAATTTGTAAGTATATATATATAAAGATACCTATATTCGGTTACTTTACAATAGGCGTATCAAGTTTAGAAAGTTTGCTTCGTCTCCATGGAAATCGTACGAAAGAAAACTGCTCCGCTCTTTTTTAATGCACTGCTGTTGAGGCGTTTCATTTATTTTATGTTTATCGGATTAGGCTCACGCATTTATTTATATCCTCATGTCTCAGTTATTTCTCAACGTTTTCTTACAAATCTAGTCATACATTAATTTTGCAAAAATTTCGTTCTTTATTAACGTTGATTTTTCAATAGAGTAATAGTTTACGCGCAAAGCAATTTTAACCGTCTGCATTTTACCATTGTTGCAAAAGCTAAGTGTGGAAACAGTCTATAGCGCCGTAACTATGACAATCATCAGGGAAAAAGTGCGGCGCGAGTGGGAAATTAATTTTACTTTGAGCCGCCTCTTCTCGTTCCACAGGATATAGTTCTGGATCAACCTACGTGTTAGGGTTGATTGCAGAGGTAAGCAGCAGTGATGCGCATAATTATGAGCTTTTGATAATCGAGATCTCGATAACCGAGTAGTTCTGATAATCGAGTTATTGAGCGATTGACTTTTCGAGATCTTTCGAGTTGAGATCTCGAGAAGTTTGAATCGAGATCTCGAGAAGTTTGAATCGAGATCTCGAGTGATTGAACTCTCAATTTTTTTTTTTTTTTTTTTTTTGAATCCAGATTACGAGATGGTACGGTAATTGAGATCACGTAATATGGTAATCCTGAACTCGAGATACATTAATCAATAACTCGACAAGTGATAATCGAGCTCTTGAATGTTCTTGAATAATCGAGTAGTTCAATTATGAGAACTCAGTTATGCCCACCACTAGTGAGAATAAAAGCTACCTTTTTAATCTAAAACCTATTAACCATCCTCATGATTTAATTTTAAATCACTTACTTTCATATACTTGAAATTAAACTTATATATTTTGCCTAAAAATAGGGACATGTATTCCGTACTCATGGTCTAAACCATGTATAAATTTTGCAGAAATGATATCCCTTCACGCGAATGTGTATGTGCGTGCATGACCATGGATTGGTGGATGATTTGTACATTTGAGGCAGCGAGAGAAGCAAATTGATACAAGTGACACTTTAAAGCTTTTGGGGAAAAAAAAGGCATGCAAAGTTCAAACTATAAGTTGGTAGTTGTTGAAAAGTTTTTATCAATCATGCTGTAGAGCAGCACCCCCTGGCAGGGTTTTTATTTCCATGTTTTGTTATAAAGCAGATAAGTGTTTCTTCTAACATTTAAATTATTTAAAATCAGACTTTAATTTTTAATATTCATACTCTTTTACTTTTAACAGGTGGTTTTGCTTTGTACTTTTCTAATGGTGTTTGATCATTCCATCCCAGTCACCAGGGTATGATTATAAACTTAGATTTGAAGTGGTTAAGTTGTGTTATTATAACACTAAAAAATACAAGCGTTAAGAGGACTTTTTGGAAGTTGATAAAATCATCGGATTTCTTCTTCGGTATCTTTAAGGAGCAAGACTTTTTTTGAGGTCTTCTAATTTTGTTGTGAAAGAAACTTAGATCTTCAAAAAAAAAAAAAACAAAATCTAACTCTAGATCTGAATAATTCGTTTTCGTTGAAGTTTCTTAAAATTAAAAGCGCTTTTAGCGCAATCACTTACTTGTACACACTTTTCAGCCTTTGCACATGAGTAGAATCCATAAACTTAAACAGATCTTCCCAAGTATTAGCTTCTGGAAGTCCACAAAATTTTCTCCATGTGGAATAACCAGAAAGTCCTTGATCTCTACCTCTTTGAATGCCAATGGCGGAAAGATCCATGCCGTAATCTTCATTACGCGGTTGAAACAATCGATTTCGAACCTGAATCATAAGAGTTATTTCAGTTATCAACAAAATATGGATAATAAAAAGTGGTTTCTAATTAACGTTTTCGCTCATAAGTAAGCTATTCTCGTGCATGAAACAGTATTTTTACAAACAGGAGCAAGTGACGCAAACTATAAACTGCAAGAGAATTTAATTTTATTCATGGTACCGTAAAATGGGGTTGATCGGAACACTTTTCAGCTTTGATTGTAAAAAAAGCAGTTAAAAGATTTTTTTTTAATTTGATTTTTTGGATAAAAACTTCGGTCTTGCTTTACTTTTGATATTCCAAGCAAAGACAAAAGATTTTGAGCAATTATTATTAAAATATATAGCAAATTATGGGTGTTCCGAATCACCCCGCTGATAGGGGTCAATCGGAACACTTGTTAAAATTTTTATTTTTTTCAATTTAATCTGTAATAGGTCTCACAAACATGAGTAATATTGATGGGGGAGAATAAGAACAGATAATTACTGTCAAATAAATGTATAATTTCAGTACCAGTAAACGTTTATAATTTGTGAAAATTCAAAATAATTTTGAACTTATGAAAAATGAAAGGTAATTTTAAGAAAAGCTTTTGAATTGAAATGCAAAGATTTAACATGAATGGAAGTCACTCATGTCGTCCACAAATATGTACTTGTCCTTAAAACTAGCAATTGTGACTTGGCTTAAGTTTTTTCATAACATCTCCTGGGATGAACTCTGCCTTTTCTTTAGTTTTTTGAAATTTCTGGGTTTCGGGGATTGTCCTGAAAGATTTTTTCGCTTATTCATCACTGTCTGTGTGCTGGACGTTTACTACATAAAGTCTATGTGACTTTCTCCCTTTTATTTTAAGTAAAAAAAAGTCTCCTGGAGAAAAAATCTTTTGAAATCTGTAACTTTTGTCATTCTAAGATCTAGTTGCTCACGAGAAGGGATAAACAGTAATAAATCCTTGTCCCTGTCTTGATTAGAAGAATTGGGGTTAGAATCTTGATTTTTCAAACAATTTCCTTCAAATAAGTTTGAATTGGAACAACAGAACTAAGTGTTCCGATTCACCCCGCAAATTTTTTTCCCCATGGCATTTTTCAGAATTCTTCACTTTTATGACACAATTTATAAAAAATGTAAATTCTAATGTGGTATTCTGTTGTTCAGATACATGTATAATTGAAACATACCACTCATAGTTTTTAAATATAAGAAGGTTTGTTCTTGCATATGAAGTTTTGCAGTCTATGAAAATGTGATGTTTTCTAGCATTCAACGTGCAGCCCTCTTTAGAAGCCAGTAGCGTTGCCAGATTGACAAAAGTATTTTTTTCCTACTTCCTATGATCTTACCTCTCTAAAAAAAAATTCATGGCGAAAAATACCCAATAGTATATTTATGAAGAATTTCTTTGTACGGTTGGGAAGTTTTGTTCCGATTGACCCCGCTGTTCCTATGCACCCCATTTTACGGTACTGTAGGTACAATAAATGTTCCCGAAGAATTACCAGAAAAACAAGGGCGCACTGTAAAAAATGAATGTTGCTTTTACAGTATAATACAGCTAATTTTATTGTAATAAACTAAAAATGGCTCATTTTACAGTAATAAACTGCAAAATTTCAACTTTTACAGTAATAACTTGTAAAATGGCAAACTTTACAGTAATCAACTGCAAAATTGCTAATTTCACAGTTTATTACCGTGCATTTTACAGTTTTAAACTGGAACCTCTGCTGCCAGTAATATACTGTTGTTTTTACAGTATAATACAGCTAAATTTTACGGCAATAAGCTGTAAAATTTCTAACTTTGCAGTAAGAAACTGTAAAATCGCTAGTTTTACAGTTTATTACTGTGCATTTTACAGTTTTAAATTAGAACCTCGGCAGACAGTAGTGTACTGTAAAAACAACAGTTCATTTTTTGCAGTAATAAGCCAGAAATGTTTCAAGGGAGAGGCGATTAACTTTATCACGCATCCTTAACTACACATCTTGTTTGACAAATGCTGACGTCACATGTGTGTTTTGGACTTCAATAGCGCAACGTCTCCTGAGGAGAACCCTGCACCTCCCTTCTGTTAGCATCAAAGGTAGTCTAAAAATGTCTTTTTTGAACTTCAATAATGAAAACTTACCTGCGGTGAAACTCTCAAGGGAAGGGCGATCGGCCCCATCGCCCTTCCCTGGTATCCGTCCCTATCCGCAGATAAATTTACAGGTCTCAAATTATTTAGATTTACTTTTGAGAAAGAACAAACGCAGTTGAATGTTTTATAATTACGATCCCATAAACCAATCATTACATAACTTGCGAACATTGCATTCAACACAGATTAAAACTTCGTCCATATAAACAAATTTATTTTGTATTCTAGTCAACTTTTATCAGCATTTTTTCTAGCATGGTGAAAGTGTTAAATGGCATAAACTTACTGTTCATCACAAGTATTAAAAACAGCTCTTTCAATTTACGGGCAAGTCTGCAATATTGAGATCAATTTCCATTCAAAGCGAATTAAAAAAAATAATTTTAAATGTAATTTTATTATGTCTACAGCAAATTTATTATCTCCCCCCCCCCTCAAGAAATGAATTAATGGAGTTTCAGCTATTGGTTAAAACATTCCACTAGAAACTAGAACGTTTTCTGGGTGAGCAAATGAAAGATAAAACAACTTACCTCGTCGGTAATGTAACTGTCTACTGAAGCAGCCTTTTCCCTCACAAGCCCACGAAGCAACAAATCCATTCCCTTCTCATAGAATACATGAGGATTCAGAAAAGCTGTGTGAAGTGGAATTTGTCGTTCCGTGGAATAGCCAGGCCCAATGAGATCCAGCGTTCCCTAAAAGTAGAAATGATTTATTAAACAATTACTGATTACTATACTATAATTACTTGGGAAAGTAAATTCTTGTACTTTTTATGTAATCTCGTATGTTTTATGAATTCTGAGTTTATATGAATCAAAAATTACCAAAATAATTTACACGTTTCATAAATGAGAGACAGTGCTTCAAAAATGAGAACCATCTTCATTTTTTGGAAGTGCTTAAAATTTAATAAAAGGTATCCAACTGATATTTTGCAGTAAACCTTCAATGAACTAAACTCAACAAAGAATTAGAACAGTTATGAAGAATTGCAAAATTAATCATATTCGAGAACTTAAAATTATGTCCCTATCTAAAATATATTTTGTTCAGTCAATTTCACTTATTTTAAGCATGGCCACGAGATATTAAAAAAAATATGTTTTGAATGTAAGCCAATCAATTCCCGCAGAACAATATTTCAAAATTGCAACTGAGATTTCATAGCTATTGCAAAAGGTTACCTTTTGTTAAGAAAGTAACATTAAATGTAACACAAAACCTTTCGGGAGCGGGATACTGTCAAACGGGAGAAAAAATGTTTTGTAACTTTAAGAATTTAGATGTCAAATTTAGCCAATACCATCCTCGGAGAGTTTATACATTTTTTTCTTCTTAAATCGATAAATTCGGTACACCTGATTCAGCCACCCTATACATTGATTTCCTATATCTTTTTTTCTTTTTTTGTAGTATTTAGGAAAATATTTTCCCTTGAGCCGTATTATAAATACCTCAATGAGACTGTGTCCGACTCGAAAAGCTGCTCCGCCAAAGACATTGTAAATACTTGGGTCGGTGTCAGGATCGTAACCTTCGAAACCACGTTTCGGGTCTATCAGCAAGCCATGCGCTCGGACTACATCTTGACCTTCGAGGAAAGTAAGAATAAGTACTTGTAACGTTTAACTGTTAATAACACACTTCAATGTATTAAAGCTAGCATTAACAAAGTTCCGTAAAACAGAGTTATGTTACTTCTTTGAATATGTATGAGCTACATTATTTGAATGATCTTTCATGTAATTTACCTATTAGAGAATGGAAGTTATTAAATCACGATTAGTTTTACAAATATTTGAAGCTAACACATATTTAACTCATTTCAAGTACACAGTGTGCTTGAAAGGAGTTAAAGTTTAAGTTAAAGTAAGAACAGGTTGAAAATATAATAGAACTAAAAGCATCAAGGATCAAAGCACGGTCTGGTGTGAAATAAGATTTAAAAAGTACTTAAAAGGGAGACATGACTATTTATTTTATTTTAGTTTCACTCTTTAGAGTTATTTTATGTCAAAATATGTAAATAAACGAAGGTACCTCAAAGAAAAGTTACAACTCTTGCTCAAATTCTTAATTGTGGCACATTTGAGAAAATCTTTGACAGAATTTTACTGAAAACTTGTTTAAAGAGCATGTTTTATCATGTAACATGTAAAAGCATTTTGCATGTTACATGTAAAAAAAGCTCATTCAAAATGTTCCTTTTCTTTTCAAAAAGAACTGAATTTTGTAATACAAAAAATAACAGGTTTCCTTAACACAAAAATATGAACGAAGGAAAAACACAAAATATATTTTACCTAGTAGAGCAGGTAAAAACTCATTGTACGTGAGATGTTGGAGTACAGCGATGTTTATCCTTCTTGCTTCTTGGAACAATCTTTCATCGTCCCAATGCGGGTTCAGAGCCCCTAATTTCAAAGCTACTCGATTGTGCTCACGCATGAAAATGGCATGAATGGCCGTCAGTTCCACCTGCTCGTTTACCCTCATGTCACCTATCATAAAAAGAACACAAGTTTTTAAAAAATGTAATTTTTAGTGCATATCCGTTTTTTTAAGTTAAGAGCTTTTTTTATTGACGCATAAAATGCATCTTATAAACGCTATGAATATTTGTTTGAATTTAAGAATTGAAGTAATTCTTGGAATATACCTGCTTCGAAGCAATATTGCTGCGCAGTAGGAAGACCACATCTATAGCTTATATGGTGTGCTGGTGGTAACATAGCTGTATTATTAATCCAACATACTTTCAATAAACCTGAAAAATAACGATTTTTTAAATGTTATAAAGCTTGCATATTTTACTACCGTACAAACTAACACTCAAACTAATACCAAAAACTGACCAATGAGCTTTTTCAGAAGCAAAACAAGCATTTCTGCGAAACCATTCTAAGGTAAAAGTGTATGATTATTAAACTATTGTCGACAGCTTTTATTAGAGACCTTAGAACAAATTTTTGATGAAGTTTACTTTTTCCAATAGCTTTTCAGGAAGAGGTCTATGAATTTCCGTAAAAATACAACAACAATAATTTGACAACCTTCAAATGTTTTCTGAATGCTTGTGAAACAGTTTCGTCAGTTGGGCAATACCACTTTGATTTTATTTCAAAAGCACGGGAAAGAAGGAATCATATAGAGGCCATTACCGTTTTGGAATTGTCTCAACGGTTTGTTTTTATCATCAAAAGATCCATAAACTCCGGATGCATCAAGAAAAGAAGTCACCGAGTTCATCTGTTCTCGTTCTCCTGTAAAGAAAGCATAAATAAATAATTGCAAAATTTTACGCAAAATAAAATTCCAATTATGAATGATAAATTGTAAAATTGCGGCACATGAAAAAAAAAAAAAAAAAGACTCAAATTTTTTACGTCCACATAAAATTTCTCAAGTCAATTTTTCCGCGAAATATACTAATATTATTCCAGATTCTTTTTTCCAAATATTAATGTTGCATTCCGAACAAAACTCAAATCAGTCTTTCACTTACTCAAAATATGGTTTGGTTGTTGAATTGGTCAATTGCTTTATACATTATGAACAAGCTCTTAGTTCTATAAACGTAGTTGTTTAGACATTAAATGCAAAATGTCAAAAAATCATCGCAACCTTACAAAAAGGATTGCTCCGATTTAATTGTAGCAAACGACAGAACTAAATAATTCGAAAATTGTTACAAAAGATTAATCTTCGATGCTGATTGCAAATCGTTAACAAAAAGTGGGAATTCTATTTGAATTTTTGAAGTTGGAGTCGATTTTGACATCAAGACTAGTATTCAATAAATTTATTTTAACATTTATAGTATACGTTATTTCTAATAAATTGACATTTCATGTGGTGTCTCTAGCACAAACATGATTCAAATTAATAAGAAAAAGGGACAAACAGTAGGGGAAAATTTGAATGAAGAAAATGCAAACATAATTACAATTTACCCCAGTAATGTACTGTTTGCCCACGGGTGCTGTAGAATTGACAAAATTTCAGCAAAAACGAGTCCATCTTAATATGGGGAAACAGTAAAAGTTTGATACACGTTATTCGTTCATTTCTATATGTGTCTGCTTAACTTAGAGGTTAGCATACATCTTGCAAAAGCTCATACTCCTAAAAACTAATAGACGCATCCATTTCCGCCGGTAAAACAGATATTAGCCTTTCCATCTCATTCGTGGTCAAACTGTACAGCTCTTCTGCATGTAAACTATGTAGAGTCTACACTACAAACATAAGCTGTTGTTTTTACAGTATAATACTGGCAGCAGAGCTACCAGTTTAAAATTGTAAAAGCACAGTAATGAACTGTATAACTAGCTATTTTACAGTTGATACTGCAAAATTAGCAATTTTAGTTTATTACTGCAAAATTAGCAATTTTTCCATAAAACTAGCTTTATTATACCGTAAAAACAACAGTATAATACTGGCAGCAGGGGTTCCAGTTTAAAAATGTAATATGCACAGTAACAAATTGATAAACTAACAAGCTTACAGTTTATTACAGTAAATTAGCAGTTTTACAGACTATTACTGTAAAATTACTGTAAAATTAGCTCTATTATGCTGTAAAAACAACATCTATTTTGTTACAGTGTAGATCAAAACCATTTAAAAGACTTTCACGGAATTCGGTACTAAATCATGTAAAACAACTCCACAGTTATCCGATTCCAGTGCACAAAATCTCTTCGCATTGAACTTTACCTGCGCAAAGACCCGGTACCGAAGCTGATCGGACGAAATCCAGACACTTGACTCCTCTCGGACCATAGAATGGATCGTCTTCAGGGACAATGATTGCCATACATTCTGGATGAAGAAGGCTTGGGTCTGCAATGACTTCTGGGTTGCAACATGATATCGGTGCTCCATTATGACCTGAAATTCGAGTTTCAATCTTCAGTTGTTGAATTTTAAATGCGCGTTCGGAATAAAAAATAAAATATGTGCAATGTTTTAGAAAAGTTACAAAAAGAAAATTGAATCTCTTGCACGTAGATGTTTTGTAATGCAAATATTAAACATTTCATAATTACCTGTTTTGCTGGTAATTCTGATAATGTCGTGGTCAATAAACAATCCGAAATATAAGGTAATTACTGTGTTATTACATTGAGGTTTCGATCTGTGAGTGTAGAGGCGATTGCTAAGAAAACGCGCGTTAGGCAAATCGGATCCGTCACTTGCAGCACGTGGCATGGCAACACCTGAAACATAATAGGAAAAAAATATTTAGCCGCCAAAAAAAATAATTAACGCGTGTAGTAGCAGTAAAATTTCGTGCTCATGTATAAATGAGGGTGTAGCAAAGATGGGGAGAAGTCATTGATAACGAGTTAAGTTGCCGCTATGTAATATAAACAAAAAATTTCATGAGGCTAATTGATTTTTTTTTCTCTGGAATGCGCGTTCTTCTAAAAATAATTTTGAAAATACTTTAATAAAAAATTTAACAAAAAGCAATTACTTGACTGACATTAAGCTTTGCATATTGGTTAGGAAAAAAAATTGAAAGCAACACATACGGCCCCAAGACTGCGCTGCAGTTTGACATGATAAAGGTTTGAAAATCAGGCATATATGTCTTGAATGAATAAATAAATACTTTTATGCTCAATAGCAAAAATATACATAACGCTAAAAAGTAGAAATTTGCATCGAAAAAAAGGCAGAAAATACAAAAGAAAAAGGAAATTCGTGTTTTTTGGGATTTGATGTTTTTTGAGAACAAATGTGAGCTTTGGATTTTTCTTTCTCTTTTTTTAACGTTGTTTATATTTTTTTTTTATTTAAGGCTTGATTCGACAAAAGAGTCACCTGGTTTGGAAAAGAAAATATTCAGCATGAGTATACAATTAATATAATAGCATACAATATCCGTTTTTCATCAGAAACAGTACAGACTTTCAAAATGTCTTACCATCAGCATATTCAGGTCTCATCATTCGCCTGAACGGTGTTAGAGCCATCCCCCAGTCGCTGTTTCCCAAATTGTTACAACTTCCATTGTAAGTTCTGTATGGGTAAGAAGCATTGCAGTAATTCGGCTTACTTGCTTGGCAACGAGCAGGCAGCAGACGAGGGTCAAGACTGAAAAAAAGGGAAATGTTTTTAGGTTAATTTGAAATAACGTGAGGAAATTTTACTTGTCCATATGTCTTTAAAATGATTCATTTGTTAGAAAACTTATTTGAAATTTAATTGAAAGGCTTGGGAGATGAATGGGTTATGTGACAAAACAGAAATTACGAGTAATTAAAGTTCTCAAAGTATTATTGTTGCAGTTGTTGCACCTTTTTTTTTCTGGTTCTGTTGTTAGGGTGCGTTTGAAATTGGTCTAATGACATCTACTTTTTGATGTACCAAGTTTTATTTGCTTACCTGTATCCATTTGGTACCATTGTTCAGAGTGTTCATTTTTTAAAATGTAATATAGAGCCTTCATCCTTCAAACCCTTCAATTCTTTTCTTATTTGCCTCGAACTTTCTTTCTTTCTTTTTCTTTTCTTTTTTCAAAAATTACATCATTTCTTATTTTTTCTACATGCATAATTTTACTTTTTTCTGTTATTTTTTTTTTCAACTCTTTTTTTTCTCTTTTGTAAATATTTCTATTTTATTCCGGAATTTCTCGGTACATCACTTGCTGACTGAATTGATAATGCACCTATCAGCACATTTTCCAATCTATATATTTATGTACTTTTTTTTTTACCAATTCCTCTAGTTTTGTATACTATATTCATCTATATTTTTATCCTTCCCATTTTTCTCGCTCTCATATTTAATACTCTACTTATCTATTATACGTCATTTGATTCAGCTAGTGTACTTTACATTTGTTTTCTCGTATAAGTTTATTTGTTTTTTTTTCTGTCTGTATACTTTTCTTATGCTTTCTGCGTCTCTTTTAATTTATGTGCTCATGACCTCCATTTATAAATTGGCAAAGATCCTGTGATTTCATTCATCTTAGTTTCGATTGAACGAAACATTACTTATTTCCTGTATAGCGTTAGTATATTGCTTCGTTTTCGACGCACATTTCTTTACATAAATATGAGCTTAAGAGAACTAAAACATATCCCAGTTCATAGATTTTGGTGTTATGGTATGATGCAATATTTCTGAGATAAATGAATTTACTTTCGAAGTTATACTTTCGAAAATATAAAACTCGAATTGAAATGAAAATATAAACCCCATTTCCCGTTTCTGTACTTCAAGTCCAGACTAATAAAAGCAAAAATGACGCTTTTTAAGTTATTAATGCATTGTATGCAGGTTCAGCACCAGCAACGTAATTCTAATAAAACGAACTCCTATTGTTTACCTTGTTATTAGGAGCCCTGCTGTCTATTTTATCGTACGACCTTCCTCATACTTGCGCAATGCGCATGACTGAAGTCTCTTCTGATTTTTTCAAAATAGGGGGGAAATGCAAAGTAACTTTCAAGAAGAAAGTACATTGTAAAAAAAAAACCGTTGTTTTTACAGTATAAAACTGGCAGCAGAGGTTCCAGTTTAAAACTAAAATCTACAGTAATAAACTGCAAAACTAGCTATTTTACAGTTTATTACTGTAAAGCAGCAATTTTACAGTTTATGACCATAATTTTACAGTTTATTACCTCAAAATTAACTGTATTATACTGTAAAAACAACAGAATAATACTGTCAGCAGAGGTTCCAGTTTAAAACTGTGAAATACACAGTAATAAACTGCAAAATTAGCAATTTTACAGTTTATTACTGTAAAGCAGCGATTTTACTGTTTATTTGTGTAAAATTAGCAATTTTACAGTTTATTACTGTAAAATTATCAATTTTTAGTTTGTTACTATGAAATTAGCTGTATAGTAGTCTAAAAACAGCATCCATTTTTTACAGTCTAAGAAGCGAATTGAAACTGAAAGCATCGGGAAGTGCGCGTCCTTAACCAACCACCCCTTTTTCAAATGGAAGAGTTCGTGATTGCCAGGCGCGGAGTTCGAAAACAGACAGACGTTTCAATCTTGGTATGCACCAGACAAACGTTTTACACTGTCTTGCAAAGCAGTGATACCATGACAAATGTATGCTTACATAATTATCAATTAAATTTTCTTGTTGATAAAATATATGTCTTACTTACCAGCCACCAAGCTCACGTTTCACGTGTTCAACAATTATTGCGCAATCCTCTAAACTCGTGTGTGTGTCCCCTTTTTGGAATGTTTGTAGCAAAGATGATGATGATCCATGTCTTGGAATAACACCTGAAAATATTTTTAGAAATGAGGAGAAAAAATATTTCAAAAGTAGAATGTTTTTCAGTCTATTCCATAGGCAAGTGACATTTTGTATTGATCTCTGCTTTTGTATATACAGTAGAACCTCTCAATAAGGAACAATAAGGGGACCTGATTTTTTCCCCTTAAATAGAGATGTACTTGTTCGGAGGTTTAGGAAAAATGATGCATGTCCTCTACTTAGTTCAGTATAATATCATAATAAAGGTAAACAACTAGCATTTAAGATTAAAAATTGAAACATACATACTAAAAATGTACTTTTATTATTGTACAAATCGAAAAAAATATTATTTTAAAATTAAAGTTTAATCAAAAATTTAGTAGGATCAAAGTTTTGTAATTTATAGAAATTATTACAAGTAATTTGTTACATGGATTTATCCACAAAGTTCACAATGCATTGCGGTGTAACTAGTAGTGTGATTCGCATTTCAAATTTTCTATAAAAGTTTGTGATGGGTCGTGGATTATTCAACGCAACTGAACACATAAATAAATTGGTGAGAAGGAAAAGCATGATTTTAAATCTTAAGAGGAATTTTGTAATACATATTTGTTCTCTTTCAATGCTGAAATTTAAGCAAATTTTACCAGTTAATTTTTAAACAAATCAAACAAAGCTTTGGATTTAAATAAATTCAATATTTCTTACACATTTATACATTACATTTTTGCAGGACTGTCATGAAATAGCTACAATACTTGAAAAAGGATTTAAATTTTTTCAAGCAAATATTTATTGACATTTGGTACACAGTGTCCATGATTAGTCCCACCTTTCTCTTTCAGCATTTTCTCCAATCTCCTCCTTTCCAAAACTAGAATTTCTCCATCTCTCCACGCCTTCCTGAAATCGTCGCTAGGGAAGTTTATCAGCTCTGTAAATTAAAAAAAAAAAAAATCAGTTTTCCCCCAAGCAAGTAACATGTTAAGAGCAAAATATATGAATGTCAGCATTATTCCATTTATTTCTATTTTTTTGTAATATTACATGTTTTACTCATTAACCTAATGCATTTTGCAAAAAGTTATTCTAAATACAGTTAAAAAACAGAAAGAAAGAGAGGAAACGGGGAAAAAAATTAAAAAGTCGAAATTAAAAGCGACAAGTTTGTGCCGGTAAAGTTTGTTCTTTTACAGTAGCGTTATAGTCGCAGTGAAGCGAGCTGTATTTGAATTTTCCAGAAATGATTTAAAAATTCATTTTCAATAAAATCACATCATTGTGCATTAGGAATGTAGATGAGTTACTTTAAAAAAAGGAAAAAAAAAAAAGGTAAACTATATTTTACAAATATAGCATTAGCTCTAAAATGCATCATCACTAAAAGAGCTTGCAATACGCCACCAGCTCGTTTATTCCATCCATGGACTGGAGTTTCATGCTTATTATGCTCTCATCCGCCTGGAGTAGTACCGTAAAGTCGGGTTACTTGGACCCACAAAGAGGTTACTTGAGCCCACAGTAAAATGATAAAATCTGGGTTTGGTACTAGCATTAGAGACTGCAGAGTGCTTCTACCTAGAGGAGAAACGAGGAACTACGTGCAAGTCTTCAACTAATAAGTACCAAACCTAGATTTTATCATTTTACTGTAATGGGCTCAAGTAACCCCTTAGGGTCCAAGTAACCCGACTTTACGGTATTTAAACGAGCTGGAGGCAAAATTTTCACTTTAGCTACCAGTTTTTGTTGGCTCTCTTTGCTCTATATGAGGTTTTTTGCTCCAGCTCGTTTATTCCTATTCCATGCTGACGAGTGCATAATAAGCACGAAACTGCAGTCTAAGGATGGAATGAACGAGCTGGTGGTGGATTGCATGTTTCTGCCTTAGCCGTGGCCCTACTTACTGCTTTATACTAAAAAAGCTGTTTTATAATTAATCTCAATACCAAACTAACTGTTCAAGAAATTAAAACCAAATAATTGTTATGTTATTAGGGGATCCTGATCCGATTTGGATCTTTCAGATTACCGCTTCACGATACTCTTTAATTTGTAACCCTTTAAGAAATTGCCACCCGGGACTCGGATCATAGAAGGGGGAATATAGGGCATACATTTTCAGCCACAAATCATTTGCATAAAAGAAGGGAATCCGCCTACCTGGTAAGTCCACGTCAGGAAGATCAGTTGGAACATCTATCAAAAATGGAACATGGTGATGTGACGATCGGATTGCTTCGGCCACAAGCATCAAGACCATGCACAAGAGCAGCAAACTAGAATACACATAAGTATATTATTGCATTATTAATAATTAAATTATAGTTTAAAAAAACTAAAAAATACGCTTTTAAAGTTAATCACACTGACATGCACTTATAATACATCAACATGTAATAGTTTAGCCTTTAGTATTAATAATGATAGTAAATATATTACTTTTATTTTTGCAAAGAACGTGAATTTTATCTTTTATTCAGAGTTAGATTAATGCCTCCTAAATACTTATAAATAGTATTTAGGATAATAATATTAAATAATTATATTTAGGAGGCGTTGGTTAGATGCAAACTACTGAAACACTTGTAATACATGAACATGTAATATATTTTACCCTTTAGTATCACTAATAGAACTAAATATATTACTTTTATGTTTGCAAAGAACGCGAATTTTATCTTTTATTCAGAGTTACATACATACATACAAACAAACAAACAAACTCACATGTGAACCTAATAAAAGCATATTAAAAAGGTAAAGAGATTTACGACTGTTTAAAAGTTTGCGATTATAAAATTTTTGTCGGAGTTAGAAAACGAATAGATGATATCGTCTGAATTTAAACAATATTATGTTATAGCATCAGGTTAAATGTAACATTATGCTTCATGTAAAAGTTAAAACCGGATTTATCCTCACTTTTTGAAGTTCAAAATGAACGATTTAAATGTTTTGCGAAAGTAAAAATTAAATTTTATCAACTATAGAAAAGAGAGCTTTTTTTTTTATTGTTTCATCAGAATTTAATGGAAATTAGAATTGAAAGCACGGTGTCTACCTCTTGCAGCCATCCGTCCCGACTTTTGAGTGTTTGTCCTGATTTTTTTTAGAGAATGTCAGTTATGTATAACCAATGACGTGAAAACCCAGTAATATAGCCCATTAAAAGAACATAAAACTATGCGAAAAAACACAAATTTGCTGGAAAGCTACATATATGAATTTCGACATAACAATGAACCCCCTTTTCAATGTAAATAATTAAATTAGAGGTTAAAAACTACAAAGTAAGCCAATTATAGTTAATCAAACTAAAAATAAAAATTGAATATCCGCTAAGTTTTCATGCACTTATAATACATCAACATGTACTATAGTTTAGCCTTTAATATTGATAATAATATTTAACATATTACTTTTATATTTGCAAAGAACGTGAATGTATCTTTTATTCAGAACTATATACAAACAACTGAAACACTTATAATGCATCAACATGCAATATAGTTTAGCCTTTAGTATTAATAAATATAATAAAACATATTAATTTTATATTTGTTAAGAACGTGAATTTTATCTTTTATTCAGAGTTACATACATGTACATACAAACAAACAAACGAACCCACATGTGAAGCTAATAATAAAAATTAAAGCGCATTAAAAATGTAAGCTTTTGGATGAAAAGATATCCAACATAGTGGATTTTTTGGAATCTTTTTATACAAAAACTTTTGTGATTCTCATTGAAAAAGAGGTTTTTTGTATCCCCGAAACATTTGCAAGCAGTTTTCCCGAAAATGTGTGATTTTTTACTGTATTTTATCCTCTTTGATTTTCAAGAACAAAATACTATGTGAAAGTTTTTGTTTGTTCCTTATATAAATCCAGCTTTCGTCGGATTTTCATTAAACTTGGCACAGACTAACACAAACTTGGCACAAACTTAATGCACTAAAATTCACATAGGTGGAGGTTTGAAATTTTTAAAAAATCCAAAAAGCCCAAAATTCAAATTTTGTGTCTCAAAATGGCCATTTTTTTTCCATTTTGAACAGATGGAGTAATAGAGATAAGCCTTTAAGCATACAAATTGATCAAATTTCACACTTTTAATTATTAAGCATTTTCCAACAAAGATTACAATAAACAATGAATTATCAATTTAAGGCTCACCAATTTCTTTTTAGCATGAAATAAGTATGCCCATGTGGATAGATTTTATTCAAATAATTTTTTTAAAGCTATGTTGTACTAATAAGCCCCCGGGCAACGCCGGTAATAAGCTAGTTCTATAAAAATGAGAAGTATGATAAAAGCTAAAAACCAAAGCAAATAAAGCAAAAATCATGAATAAAATTACTACAAATAGCAATTTCAATGCTACAATACAGCCTCTTCATCAGATCACTGAGGAAGAGGCTCCATTCTTGTCTTTAGCTACGTTTTTCTTTCTCTTTTTTTTTATAATTTGTGCTTTATTTACGTTAGTTTTTTAGCTTTAATCTTTTTAATATTTAGCTCACATCACAAAGTTAATTCGATCATTTTTCATTTAAAAATGAGAAGTACTCTCATACCCAAGCATGATCCCAGCTATGGTCTGAGTTCTTGGCAGCTTTATTTCTGCTCTTGTAAACTTCTTCCATTTTGGAAACCTTTCATACTCTACAGGGGCAGTAGGGGCTTGTTCGATGAGAGGATGTTTCTCCGACGGATCTTCTTCAATGTAGTGAATTGCATCTTGCGCCAAGAACATTATGCTCATTTGGAGTGAGGAAAATCAAGCTAGAATTGACCTGCATTAAAAACTTCAGCGTTATATAAAATAAATAAGTCAAAACAATGATTCATCTTAGGCTACACGAAATAGTTTGCAATAGAAGTTAAATTTTTTTAAACTGAAAAATTAAAACACGAAATATGAAATAAATAAGATTAAAATGACATTTCATCCACTTTCACGAAGGAGATTTTTTTGCAATATGATTTAACTCACTGGGAGAAAATAAGAGAAAAATAAAAGGGGGAAAACACGAAATATGAAATAAATAAGATTAAAGTGACATTTCATCCACTTTCACGAAGGAGATTTTTTTGCAATATGATTTAACTCACTGGGAGAAAATAAGAGAAAAATAAAAGGGGGGAAAATGCTACTTCTATCTTTCTGTTTTATCCTAATGGGGCTGCGTATTAGTTCTTCACCATTTGCAGACCTAGTGCAGGGGCTAGCATCCATTCTTTCATGTGGCACCACTACAAGCGGACAGCTAATACAACATAATTTTGACTCCTAGTTTCCTCACCAGATGGAAGCAAATGGGATGCGAGAGTGCCCTTGAAATTTAATTAAACCGGGAGCATTCAAGCCAAATGAATACTCAAGGAATTGTTTGCATGCCATGTATTCATACGATATGGTCGGTTTTCTGCATCTGGAACGACTGGAGCTGGGGCTGAACCCGTGCCTTTAACAGTAAGAGGTCACTCTGTCGGCACATCAAGTGCAGTAGGCATTGAAAGTATCGATATAAGAATAAATATTTATGATGGAATTGAGTTTATATTCAAAAATTTCACTAAGCGGGGCACATTTTTTCTAATAACAACGAAGTTAAAACACTCACGGCTGTTTCCACGGTAACAGGTATGCATTGTTGAACAAAGCATATAATAAATACTCCGAATATGTTCTTCTTTTATTGCATGAAATTTATGAAGCAGGTGGATTCTACTTTTATGTAATGCGATTAAATTTTAAATGCTTCCATACACAATACTTGAATAACTTTTTTTCTCTAGTAACGGATGTATCGTATAAGATACATCTTTCACTGATACAAAAGATAGTATTCAAATGATGTTTCTGTAAATTTTCAAAATTAATATTCATTACATAAGAGCCTATGTCTTTCACACAGGTTAATGCAGTGAAGCAAGATATATAATTAAAATCTATACTATACATTGGAATCATCTCATAAGAATATAATTGGAGTCTTGTGTTTTTGTACAACAAATAATCCATTTATGAAAATAGACTATTTCTTTTATGTGGAGATAACGATTTCAAAAGAAAAAAAAAATCAAAAAACTACTTTTCGGTTTGTCTCGTCATTTTCCTCAACTTTTTTCACGTTCACACTGCCAAAATAAACAAAGTAAATAGAAGAAAAATAATTGCGTTTTGTAATATTTCGAACAGACTATTGCAAAACGGGGGAAAAAAGGAGCGTGTTCTAAAAATACTACAAGGTCGGTCAGTTTTCAAGAAAGTAGCCGTCTGCGCATGCGCGTGTTGCTTATTTTATCCATTTTAAGAATCTGAAGTTTATTTTTAGTTGAGGGAGATGAAGGAACGGCTTTGTTGTGTGTTTCGGTGCTTCAGATCACTTAAAAAAATCTTGTGACCAAATCTTATGTATCACGGAATGTTATTCTCATTGGATAGCGCTTTTATATATTTCAGTTTGAAATCAAAGGATATTACAATTTCTTTTCTTGGATTCGACAAGGTAAATAATCATCTTTATGTGATCTAGACAAACTAATAAAAACTATAGTTTTTGAAATATTGTCAAAAATATCAATGTGTTGAATTTTTAATCTTCCGCCTCCCAACGAACCTTAAAAAACACCCCTAAAATAAAGTAGTTTTTTTTCGCGAATACTAATATGAATTTCTGCTCTAAATACTAAAGTGCAATATCTGAATATTATTGTAATTATTATACTGAACATCAGTTACTGAACTCAGTTCAATGTATTAAAGAAAGCAGTAAATCAACTTAACACTGACATTAGTTTACATTAATAATAATAAAGTATCAGTGTCAGTCAATGTAGAACGTTGCTTCAATCTCTTTAAAACAAATCTATTCTAAGATAAAGATTAAACTATATTAGAAAAGTAGATTTAAATATTCCTTTTAGTGAAATTTTTTGTACAATACTCATTCGAAAGCCGTTACAAAATAATTTAAGCTAATGAAAATTTTTATTGTTATTGTTACTTTTCCAAAAATATTGTATATTTTGCTAATGCTTTTACAAATTTAAGTGTGAATTTTTCATTGCATTATATATTTCTTTTTCTTTTCCTCTTTAATATTGATGGTTAAATTTCATTGCTTTTAAGTATTGAATGCCTGCTATGTTGAATGTTAGGTGTTAAGCAATGTTTAAATATGTATGTTTTAAAAAATGCAAGTTATTTTCGAATTCACATAACTAAACCAAGTGCATTATGCATATAGTGATTTTTTTACACTAAACCATCAGAATAAAGACTTCAATTTAATTTAAATATGAAGTGCGGCTATTTTGCTCCAAACATTCTCTGCTGAAAATGAAATAAGTTAAACGTGAAAATTTTTATTGCATCTTTATTAATACTTAAAGTTACTTTTTTTAAATATTTTAAAAATCGAGCTATATTTTAATTAATTATTAATTTGTTTACATTCAGTATTTTTCTGTGGTATTATTGACCATCATTACATAATGAACAAAGCTAAATAGTCTTTCATTTCGTTTATAATTGAACGGTTTATTTCAATAACCAGTCAGCAAACAAGCTGCTTAAGTTCGAAAACGCACTTTTACTCTTATTTCAAATTTTTTCTATAATGGTTACAACATTTTAAGCTGAAACGTAGGCATATTTAGATGTATTTCTTTCAGTAAAAGTGTTGGTGTAGTCGTGATTAAATAATTTAATGTGATACTATAAATATTTTTTCAAAATTGGAAATTTTGTCTGTTGACTGGTTTTTGAAATGAACGATTCAATTTATCAGCTTACCATGTGTTTTTGCTTTAAATTGTGTTTAGTAATTTTCTAAAACATTTAAATAGTTTGGTCCTTTATCAAATAGTTCATATTTGTTCTAACCTTTTGGTACACAAAAGCAAGGTTAATGTTTTGATTTTGGCCCGGAGTAAGCTTTACAACAGCTTTACTGCGAGTATACCGCAGCTGTAAAGGAACAAACTTTACAGGCGCATCCTTGCAGCCTTTGTGTATTATGAAATCACTATGCACGTGATTGCCTGTATTATGTAATTTCGAATTTTTTGTAATTATTTTTTAATTTTTAATTTTTTTATGTATTGAATGTAATTTAAAAGCGATATTTTTGAATGAATAAACATATATTTTATTAATTTATTTGATTGAAAAGGGATGAAATTTTCATTCTTTCCTTAATTTATCTGTAAAAAGGTGAGACAGTGATGATGAAATTAGTTATAAGATGCTTCATATCATTTTAGAAAAATGCAATATCTTCTTTATACTTCTTACCGAAAAAATAAAAATATAACATTATATTTTTGCTCGCACGTGCTTCGCCAAGACTTTTTATTTCAATATTTAATTTTTGTTTTGAATAAGTTTCTCTTGTTTTTTCAAAATTAAAAAAACTTAATTCCAAATCAAAGGGGTTGGGGGAAGGGGATAAAATACAACGCGAAATGCACAAATTTGCAATTGTGCTTCGTACAATTTGCAGCTTGAAATTTTGCCTTTTGTCGGATGGCTTTCAATCCATAAGCTCACTTCTTGTCATTGGAGAAAGCGTTCCTTGAAAAACCGAAACACGTGTTTGCACGTTATTGCAATAATTTCGATATTTTAACATTGGATTTTATCTTTTAATGTGAGGCAAAACGTATTTATTTCTTCTATTGGATAATCCTATATTAATCCTACTCTGGTATTCATATTTGCTTCGGACAAATTTTATCGGAAAAAACGTGTCAAGTAGAACGTTTCAATTTGTCATTTTATGGAAGATATTTGAACAAATGAATTGTCTTTTTATTACTGTGAATGGAATACAGACATTTATCTTTTACAAAACAGACAAAACATTAGGAATTAATTTTTCACAAGAAAATGAGCCCGTGAAGGAAAATATTGCTATTTCATCTAACACTGAAAAAAAAAAAATGTGTAACCTTTCTCCATAAATACGGTGGCAGTGATCGCTCCATTGCTATACAGTCTTTTAACCAATATATCTAGTGTAACATAACACATCACTTGTGGAAGGTTACACCATGGAAATGTAACTACAGCGTAACGTTTCACCAATTTCTATGAGATGTTACTCTCAGAACTCTCTGTCAAAAGAAAGAAAAAAAGTTGAAAGATTACTTTTAATTATTCTCTAATTTAATGTCTGCCAGGTTCATGCTTTACCACTACCAATCAACTTAACATAAATTCTTAAGTTATTTTAATGACACACGATCCGAACTTACCTCATGCAGAGAGCTCTTAAAGCAAGTGCGTTTGACCACTCGGTCGGTTAAGGCACATTTTTTATTCGTTCTTATGACTTGAAGAGGTCTTTCGCTTATGTCTGTCTCAACGCATGCGCTTTGAATAATACCCCAGTAATTTTAACGCTTGGTGGAACTTTACACAGGCTATGTGAAACTTTCCTCAAACAATTAGAGTTTTCTTAAAATTGGAGTAGCTACTCCAGAAGTTTAGTAACGTTAAAGCCATCCACAGTGGTAATCTTCAACATTTTTTTTTACAGTGAATTACCCTTAAATGTGAGATAATAGAGTGACATGTAAAATATGTACTCACTTGGTAAACGAAAGCTTTTTGAGACGCACTAACAAACAACGCTAGATGTTCTTCTAAACGCGATCCATTGAAGTATTTTCTGAGCACATATTCTAATGATGCATGCAATGGGTATGTTCGTGTACATCAACCGGTTGCACCAGGTGTATTCTAACAGTGCTACCGATTAACCGTTAACCAATCATAAAGGAAGACACACTGTGAACAGTCACAGTACTAACCATTGACATCATTGAATCAAAAAACCGGTTAACCAGTTGATCTATTCGAACATAACCAATGAGGTCTCAGTAACCTAGAACTCATTCAGAGGACAAAACTACTATCCGACATTTTGGTTCCAAGACTGCTCAGGATCCAACCTTGTTTCAAGTATTTGGAAACATGTGATGTATATGAAGACACATTATGAAGTCACTGTACTAGCCATTGACGTCATCAAATCAAACAATCGGTTAACCATTTGATCTATTCGAACATAACCAATGAGGTCTCAGAAACCTAGAACTGATTCAGAGGACAAACCTACTATCCAACATTTTGGTTCCAAGAGCGCTCAGAAGCTAACCTAGTTTCAAGTAATAAACTCCCGAATGCGAATATCCGCGGAATTGGTGGCATGGTAACCACGGATAATCCAAAAAAATAAGTTAAAAGCGATACTAGTGTATGAAATAGCTAAAAAAGAGTTAATAGCACAACACATACATTTAATTTATACCCAAAAATGATAACATTGAATGTAAAAAATACACAGTCCAGCCACATTAATGTGACTACCTGTCAAAAGCCGGAATGACCACCTTTCATAGAACGGACTGCTGCGAGACGTGTAGAAAGACAGTCAATTAGGTAAATGAAGGTGTTCACTGGGATGTTGAGCCATACTGACTCCAATGCCTTGTCCAGCTGCGCTAGATTACGCTGGTGAGGATCCATGGCGCGAACAACCCAATCGAGATGGTCCCACAAATTCTCGATTGGGCTTAAGTCAGGTGAATTTGCTGACCAGGGGAGAACGGTAAACTCATCCTGGTGCCCTTCGAACCATGCATGCTCAATGGCAGCTGCATGGCACTTCGCATTGTCCTACTGGTAGATGCCATTATCCTGAGGAAAAACTATATTCATATAGGGGGGACAAGGACCGCAAAGGCAGATGCGTACTTGTATTGATCCTTCATGCCTTCCACAATGATGAGTGAACCCATAGAACCCCAGGAAAACATTCTCCAAACCATATTGCTCCTGCCTCCAGCTTGGACCGTTCCAGCAATGTTGCAGGGTATTTGCTTCCAGAGGTTTCACGCCTTCTAATCCAACATCCGTCTGCCCGATGGAGCATAAAACGTGATACATCAGTAAATGCTACCTGTCGCCACTCAATGAGCGTCGAGCTGCGGTACTGGCGTGCAAATTCCAGGGTTTGTCGTCGATGAACAGTAGTCAGCATAGGTGCATGAACCAGGCTTCTGCTTCGGGAGCCCAGACGCAGCAACGTCAACTGTTTTTCGAAACGTGTGAGACATGATGTCGGTAGTCCCCCTGGTTCATCTGGGGGGTCAGTTACTCAACCGTAGCCCGTCTATTAACCCAAACGCATCTCCGCAACCGTCATTCGCCTCGGTCAACTATGGCTCCTGGAGCATCACATTTACCATGTCGCTGATTTCGAACAGTCCCATTTTGCCATGCATGGTACACTTTTACCACGACGGCAAGCAAACAGCTCAAAAACTCAGACAATTTGGAAATGCTTCCGCCCTTGACCCGAAAGCCAATGATCATGCCTTTTTGTACGTCGGATATATCGCTTCGTTTTTGTATTACGTCAACGGTAGAAATGTCTTCCAAAGCGTTACATATCCGTTATATACCATCAACTGCACTGTGTTACCAAGTGCCTTTTGTGACTGATTTTTTAAGGTCGACGTCAAAAGTACATGGTGGTCACATTAATGTGACTGAACTGTGTATCTTAAAAGCTATACAAAAACTACGAAAAACGTATCCACACTTTCTGCATTGTGTAAATTATCACCATAAAAAAGGGAAAACAAAAATGTGAAAGACTCGCGGATAATTGACCTTGAATAATTGGGAGTTCACTGTATTTGCAAAGATGTTGCTACAGTCCCTGATTACTATGTAAAAAAAAATGGGGCAAAAAATCAAACGTTACTTCGAGCATATCTATAGTTACGTAACTGATTTCTTAACTTAATTACTACTTTCCTGGGAAATTTTCCCCGTAAGGAGCTCCATTTTGAAACCTCATTTACTTTGAATCTGATTTAATGAAACATTCTTTTTGTATATCTACCTACACCAATCAAGTAACACACCTCAAACTCAGACACGTAGTTTTCTTCAACGTGGTTTTCACATCATTTATGGTCAGCCTCAAATGACATTTGCAATCAAATACAATGATTTTCATCTAATTTGAACTCGTATAGCTTTTACTTTGTGAAAGTTATGAAAGCTTTTGTTCCAAAGAACCCCCTTTCTCCCCATCTATTACGAAATTTATATATGTAAGATTTTTATCTCTAAAAAACATATAACTTTTCTCCCATAAACCTATCAGATCGGCTCTGCCAGATCCAAGAACAAAACTGAACCTTGATCTGAAACGAGATTACAAACAAATTCTAGTCACCAATATCTCTCTTATTTCGCGTTTGTTTTTTTAAATTTTGCTAGCTGTGCATGAATTATTTTTGAGTTATGCTTCAGAGTACAATAAAAACTAATTCATGTCCTCGTCGTGCACTTATTTCTTGATGAACTTAAAAAGAAACATGAAGGTTACAGAATTAACTCTGTTGGAAAGCTCCATAAAAAAAGGCTAATTAAAACTCGTCTGTACGATAGAATTTAAGATCTCGCTTGCACTTTTTTTAAACAATAACTAAAGGTCGCACGAAACGAATAGCCAATCAAAGGAAAGATTTCGTTTCCTTTCCCTCTTCTCCGTCACTCCAAGTTAAAACCGGATTCATTGCTCCATTTCACTTATGATAAAGGTTTGTAACAAGTTTGTGTTATTTTTTCCTATCTGTTGACATTAACAGGTCTTATTCTTCTTTCAGCTCAATGTTTCAAATGGTAGAATAGGATGTTATTATTATGTAAGATAATTCCTGTGACTTGTTTTTCATTCTTAATAGCAACCCCTCGTTATATCTCGTCTCGTTATACTGCGCTTTTCCATTGTCTCCCCCAGAAAGATTGAAAGATAAGTAAAACTTTGCATGAAATTAAAGACAGTTGGAATAAAGGAATTGCATTTCTCAGAAGAAATAGGGTTTTACTTTTTATTTTTTTAGTCAATGAGCAAAACTAGCGCGTTTCTATTCCTCTTAATTTGCTGCAGTTTGACTTCGAATTCATATTTCGCTAAAAGACAATCGAAGTACTTTAAACTCATATTTTCTTCTGCTGTTTGTGTTAAAAAAGTTGTCCTCGGACGATAGTGAATGAATTTTTTTGTTGGTACACAGATTATAATTTCTGCGTCAAATGCGACGTTACTTTTCAGGACGCAATTTCGTTGCTTTTTCGGATTTATTGCGCTTTTTTATTCTCCCCAGGTAAACGCGATATAAATAGGGATTACTATTTCTCATCTTAACAGGACCTTTAATAGGACCTTAACTATTTCTGAATTTTAATTACCATTGCCCTTTTTTGTCTGTGGGACTTATTTTTTAAAACATTATTTTTATGCTGCAATGAAAATTTTAAAATGCAAACACTAATAAACAAAAACACGGAAACACAATTCACCCCTCCGCCGGGGGGGGGGGGCGAGAAAGAGAGAAAAAATTGTAGCAAAGCAGAAGCTTATCGTATCTGGGAAGAATGGAGTTGTTTGTAAAAGGTAACAAAATTTATGAAATGTTCCGACTCAGAGTTACATTTTAAAAACAAATAACAATTTAAGAAATAAACATTTAATTTGCTTCTGGAAAAATTAGTTTTTTTGCCATAAAAATTGCACCTAGGTTTTGAACCATGTTTTTTTTTTTTTTCTATGTTTCAAATTCAATACTCTGATACTGAAAGATAAAATTTTGTATAGATTTCAGTTTCTCTTCACAGATATAAACGAATGAACATTCGTAATAAATGTCGCACGAGAAAGTATCGTAATATTTTAAAAATTACAATATAATATATTAAACTAGTAAGAAAATAAAGGAATAAAACAAAAACAAAAAAGAAAGAAAAAAAAATCCTCCCGGTAAGAAATGTATGTGCAATTGTAATGTTTACATAAATGATACCCATTTAAAAAAAAAACTTATGTCAAATATTAAAAAAATAAATAAATAAATGAATTTAAAAGCAGCGAAAATAAAAATGAGAACCGTTTTCTGTATGAATTTATCTAAGTATAAGAAATTATTTTCAAGATATTTAAGAAAGACGAATCATTCTTAATTACCATATCGAAGCGTTTAAACTAAAACAATATTATAAAATTACGGAAATAGTAATAGGCATGAAAAATATCCAAGTCGAAAAGGTGCAACGTAGCTCCAATGGCCTCTTGCGCCAGTAAATCCAAATAAACCAACCAAACAAACCAAAAAAAAAAGGAAGAGAAAAAAAACAGAAATAAACATTGAATTTTTATATGTGAAAATCGCAGACGATAGTATCGATTCCAAAAGATGTGATTTAATTTTGCTTTTATCTATCTATCTATCTATCTAATACCTTTAAACGAGCAATTCTTGTATATATATATATATATTTATTTTTCGGATCTCGAAAACGGCTCTAACGATTTTGATAAGATTTGGTATTCAGATAGAGTTTTGGTTTTTGAGTTCATCTACGTCGGCGTTTTTTCTGTAAAAACGCGAGTTTTCACAAAAAACCCCGTTTTTTTTATGCCTTCATTGAAAGTTTGAGAAGCTTTTATTTCGCCATTTTGTTTATGATTACTTTCATTGTTACTGTTTCCGTGGCGACCACGTTTTGTTATAAACATTTTATTTCTTATTTAATCACATCAGCGCGAGTTTAAATTTTATGGTATTTGGCAACGTTAAATTGTTATTGTTTTTGAAATGTTAAAGCAAGGCTTGGGGCCTCGACGGCGCAGTGGGTCTGCCCGTCAGTTTGTAATCTCAAGAGGCGCGGGTTCGATTCCCTGCCTTTGCCCTGGGTGTAACTTCCCTCTCTGTGCTGTAAATTCTTTCCTTCAATAAAATCTGTATTGTACTATCTGTGGAGGCAAGGCGCATAGTACGCAGTCCTCATGTGTGTCGAAGTCTATTGACTTCTAGAATAGAATAGAATAGAAAGCAAGGCTTCACTAGATATAGTCTCTTATACAGGCTGTTTCACTTATTCAAAAGTTTTATTATAACAATAGATTTCATATTTAATCACATCAACGTAAATTTAAAATTGTATGGTATTTGGCAAACGAGTTGTGGCAACACGTGATAATTAGATAATTATTATTGTTTTTGAAATTTAAAAGAGATCAATCAAAATAAAGTTAGAATTGGGTGTGGGCCGCGGTAGTCCGATCGGTAAGTCGTCGGACTCGTA
The DNA here is from genome assembly GCA_038373865.1 of Uloborus plumipes. NCBI lineage: Eukaryota > Metazoa > Arthropoda > Arachnida > Araneae > Uloboridae > Uloborus > Uloborus plumipes. The sequence continues at coordinate 54,286 of JAXGGA010004760.1, forward strand.
ACCGGAGGGTCCCGAGCCGATCATATAGAGGGAGCCGAGCCGATCAAAGATCCACCTTCTTCATTAATGGTGGCTAGGGGACGTTAAAAATGTTCGTGGTCATAAAATCCTCCAAGTGAAACGCTACCTCTGTGAGATGCTGGGCTAAGGGTTTGCTCGGCCCTTGGGCCTGGTTAAAAAAGGAACAGAGCGCTCTTCGGAGCCCCATCCCGGTTAAACCACGAGTTGTGGTATGTACGGGGAAGAACCTTGGAGTGTGAAGTGAAGTGAAAGTCAAAACCAACTGTAACCAAATGCGTACTGGAGAACAGGGACTCTGCATCCATTCTCATCAACCTCTCCCGCGCTTTCGGCGCCAAATGAAATGAAATTGGGTGTGATTTTACGGTGAGCATGGATTAAACAAGGTTGTGTTTTTTAAAACAAATTACGGCTGTTTTAAATGCGTAATTGCAACCAAAGGCAAAATATGCTTTTCAAGTTTATCTAAATACGTACTTCGCATTTTAGAAAAAAACACGAGTTTACAAACCTCTTTTTTTTTTTTTTAACCGAGTGGGCTCGGTCCCCTGGTACTGATTTTTATACGTCACGAAATGGCAATGGATTATATGACTCACCTTTATTAATCGCAAAGTAAATGAATTTATAGAACTGACGGTAGAAAACGAAAAAGTGAAAATTGTAAGCAATTTTAATTGATTAATAGATTTCAGAAACCATAATTTCCAAAAAAAAAAAAAGGGGGGGGGGAGAAAAAAAAAAGAAAGAAAAAAAAAAGTAGAGCGGAAAAAAATAAGTCTGTCAAGAAAAAAAGAGAAACACATTAAAATGAAAATAAAGTTTTACAAATGAAATTTTGTTTTAAAACCTATACTAAAATGCCGTAAAACGGTTCATAAAGCCTTTTTAAAATGGTCGTAGCAGTTTAAGTGGCATTAAAAAAAACTAGCAATTCGTGGAACTCCTATCGATGACGATATTTCCACATATCTTTTTGCAACAACTGTAAACAGTTTAAAATATTTTCGGAATCTGAAGTTAGTAGTTCTAAATTTTATAATTTAATTATTGGCGAATGGGCTTCAATAGTTTTTATACTCGTGAATAAAACTATAAAATTCGATAGCATAGTGGTGTAATACTACCAAATTTATACCGAATTCCCAATTGTCCCATTTCAAAAATTCACATTCAAACGAAGATTTTGATAATTAATCTTGGAAGAGCAAATTATTTTATTTACTCAATGCATAAGCTTGCGAAAAATTATTATTTAAAACACATATTTTTAAATCTAGAAATAACCAAACATTTCTCAGCAAAATTTTTAGTTTTCGGGTCGACTTTTTCGATCATATATTATGCAAGTTTTAAGTACGAGAAAATCATAAAAACTGAATGTCCTCACAACATATCTTAGAATGACATCAAAATCTAAAACTATTAAATTATTTCATTATTTAGGATGCTTTAAGCATGAACTCTTTCATAGCCATCGGTCAATGATAAAACAATCCAAAGAGAGAATTTCTCCAAAATTTGTAACGTATTCTTACCTGTGAGTGTACAACTGAAGCTTACTGCACGAAATGGTGCTTTTGGATGACAATTTTTAGACTGCAAAAATTCTCCGATTTAATTTTGTTATTTTTTTCATGCAGCTCTAAGTTGCTGTTCTATACCCCCTTTAACACTTTGATACCCACCCTTCTGGTTGACCAATCAGTAATCGTTATCCCAAGGCGACTCGGTGACGTGATAGGCCAGACGCATGCGTCTGCGGGTCAGTAAGAGCTCCGCAAAGATTTAAGAGTTTGAAAAAAAAAAGAAGATTGAGAAAACTGATTTTTCTGCTTCTGCTTTTCGATGAGAGATTATATAAGGGAAATTTAAAAATTTCAGACTATACGCTATTATGTAAGAAATTGCTTTTAACCTTCAACGTTTATGTGAAAAACGCGCACGCCCTTTGAATACTTTTCTTCGATCGCCAATTCATTTCAATAAATCAATGTATTACTAAGTTAAAAACCTCATATATAACAAATTTTTGGTTATTTTACTTGTAATGAATGCATACCATATGATCATTAATGATGTTAAGTAAAAATATTTTGCTTTAATAAATTATGATAATGCTTTTGTAACTTTTGCGCGATATTTATTTTTTAAACGTACCAACCAGAAAGGTTTGTTCTTGAAGCTTTGACTTTGAAAATAAGTGTTTTTTAAGCAGACGGGAAGCAATTTTTGAGATGTACTTATTCACTAAACAGTACTTGAAATGTGGAAGAAAAGATTGTATATAACTGCTGACTTTATTTTAGTTAGTCTACATCAACTTTATAATTTTCTTCGAAAATGAATAAATTAATAAAATTATAAATGTAAAAATTAATAAAAAATCGTTCAGAAGGGTATTATGTCGCTTGTGAAATTTAATCATGGTTTTATCTCCGATTTTAAGCAATATGCAGATCATATTTTTACTTACAAAAAATATTTTTTCGACCAATTTAGAGAAATGACAAAAGTAAAAATATATAAATTAACCTTTAGGAGCATAACGTCTCTGTATATTTTCTGGAATTGCCCTTTCCGTTTTAAAAGCAAACAAAGAAAGTATTTATTTCATTAATGATTTCGTTTATTTTGTTGATGCATTATTATGAAAAACGGATATAAACGCGGTAGCATATTGATTTCGTTCACATTTATTGAATAGTTTATTTCAAAAAGGTTATTTTACAAACTTTTGAAAATGTAACTTTTCAGGAGATAGAATAATTGACTAATAATAAACGTTATGAGTCCAATCTCTTGCTATTCTATTTTGCTAAATAATCAATGATAGTTAGGACTGATTTCCGGCAGGGCATTCTGGGCCCGAGCCTGGGCCCCCAGCGAAAGAGGGCACCACATTTGTGTTAGTTGTTTTTTTTTTCAAGGGATATGTGTTTGGGGCCTCTAAAGGGTCTTAAAGGGTTTGTTTAATAGCTGACAAAAAAAGTGACCATATTTTATGAAAATAAATTCTCAATTTCGCCGTCATATAAATACACTGAGTATTTAAATGAAAAAGGAGTTTTTATTTTTTTATTTTTCGTGAGCGTGGGTGGGGTGGGAGGCACAATATTTGTCAGTGTCCCGGGGTACCTGGGTGTTTAAATCGGTCCCTGGTGATAGTATACTTCATTAAAACGATCTTGATTAATTATACTATAAATAGTTAATAAATTATAATTCAGAGTCATTCTCATTATAAAATATATAATGAGATTTTTTGGGAAAAAAAATCTTGGAATACATGAATAGTTTTAAAATACGCATTTATTCATTAAAAAATTCAAAAAAAAATTATAAAAGAAAAACTCAAGGTTTACTTATGCAAATATCACATTAGAAATTCTAAAACTTGATAGAAATCAACTACCATTCAAATTGAGTAAAAAATGCTTTACATGCTATCAACTTACAGTTACATTATCGATCTTGATGCTTCCGAATCATTAATGGTAGTGAGTAATGAAATACTACCATTAATGATTTTGTACATGAGTACAAGTACAAAAATAATGTAAAAGAGTTTTTTAAACTCTTTTTAAATACACTAATTTACACTGTCTTATTTTACTCATACCTTAGTACAAAACTTTCAGCTGCTTTTTTACCTATCAATGTTTAGTTGAAGAATCGGTGTTTTCACCACCGATATATTGGCGTCGCTATTTCTTCAAATACCGGTATTTTGTGTTCGATGTTTTTCCGATGTCTATGTTTTATTACTGAAAAAAAAAAGAAAATTTTTGATTATACTCGTACTTACACTGTATGCTTTTACAAAATGCTTTATTCTCTGTTTTAAAGTTACAATTTTTTTTATGTGTAGCATACTTAACCACTTCCCTTACGAATTTTTTTTGGAAAAAATTGCCAAAAAAAAACCACTTTTTTTATAATTTAATTTTGAAATACAAGAAAATGAAGCAATACAAAAAAAATATGTAGGTTTCAAGTTGAATTTTTAATTATTTATAGGCGTAAAATCAATTAGTTTCACCCGAGTTTTCTCGGGATAATAATTACCTGCAACTCATACGAGCCCGAGATAACTCGGGATAATCAGGCAAGCGGTTAACGGTATTAGTGTGTACATTAGGGTGGTCCTTAGCATATAGGCGAAAAATTAATTTTATGTTTTTATAAGTCTTACCCCCTTAATTGTAGGAATGACGTAATTTTTTTCTTGCGTTAGTTTTCCAGATGTAAGAAAATGAGTTGGTAAGACTTAACAAAAAAGCAAAGTTGAGAAACAAGAACCACCCTATAATATACATATTATATTTTTGAATTAATGTTAAGTAATTTTTTACTTTGTATGATGAAAATCATTAACAAAATACAACAATTGCAAATGTTGAAAAAAAAAAAAAAAAAAAAAAGCATTTTGTTCAAAATATTTCTTTTATATGTATAATTATTCTTTTATGTGTAATATTCTTTTATATATATGTATGAGGATACATATATTGATCGTATTATATAAGACATTTAGTTTATTTCATTACTTCTGTGTTAATGAATTTTAAACATCATTTATACAAACTGATGAGTATCACGTGTTGTTGAGAAGCCGCAACTATACAATCTGATGCGAACTCCACACTACTTTCTTTTGCATTTATTAAATAGTCGACGTTTTTTAACAACTCAAAGAAATGGCTGCGTGTCCTCATGTACGCGTGTTGGAAGCTTTTAAATTGAATACACTTTTAGACATTTTTGTGTACATATAAAAGTATAGTAAACATAGAGAATTGTACTTTTAAATCAGAAGAAAAGTAATATTTTAAAAAGCGTATGTGATTTGAAATTGGGTGAAAAATGTTTAGAACATGTATTAAGAAAATATAACATAAAACTGTTTTAGGGCGAAAAAGAAAACCCTTTAAATAATTATACTTTTTTACATGTTGTCACATTTTACTCATTTCACAGTTCAAAGTTTTCAACTGCTTTTTATAATTATATTTTTATGTTTACCTTTTCATTCATTACGGAATACCGAAGTTTATATTTATCCCTTCAAAATACGCAAAACTTTATATGGACACATTTTTTTCATTTTAATTTTTTACAATATTCAAGCAAGAGAAAAGAGAAGTCTTGAAGATGAATGCTTTGCAGAAGAAGATACACGAACCCAATCGCTGTTTCTAATGTCATTAAGGTCATAAGTAGAGTAGTTTAAAAGAAAACGTGGGTAATGAAATAACCTTTTCTGAAAAAGAAAAGCACACCTTGCAAACTGCTATTATGTTGCTACAAAAGCAGATGGAACATGAAAAAGGGTCGTGGCGAATTGTGTGGCTGGATCAAGGTTAAGTAAACGGTGGTTAAGCGAAAGGAATAAAACAAAGCAAATCCGCATGAGTTTCGATCGTGAATGCAAACAGGGGCGTACCCAGAAATTAATTTGGAGGGGGGGGGGGGGCATATTGTCATTGTAATAAAAGTAACCAATTTTTCAGCTTCGAATTGACACTTGGAAAAAAATTATAAAATGAAGTGTAACTTATGTTATTTTATTCAGGTTTTTAAAAAAAAGTCATTTAAAGAAAACGAGGAAGATACTACGAGAACTAAAACTTTTGTTTACAAGAAGCGAAGAAATCCATCTTTGGGAAAAAGGGGGGGGGGACCAAAATACTTAGTTTAACGAAAAAAGGGGAGTTACAATTAGAACCCGGGTTAGATACAACCACATTTAGTTGCATATAAATTCGCAAAATGGCATTAAAAATTTAGTTTTTAGTTTTTTTTTGACTAAAGAAGCAATTTTATTAAATATTTTGTATTTCAGTTGGATAGAAAAATTGGGATGTCCATATGTGTTTATTTGTAGAAAGCCATTTAGTGGAAATGAATACCGTCCTAAATAGAGGTGAATAAGGACAGAAAAAAAAGGTTCAATCAGAGTGTCAGTAGAGAGTATTTATTTGTTTAAGACGCATTTCGTAAGGTCTGAGGTGTCTGAGATTTTTTAGTTGCAAAACTATGGTGTCAATCTTTCGCATAGTTCTTCGATTTTAAGCAGTACAAGTACACCCCTGAAAAATTGAAATTCTGAGAAGGATTGATCGCTATTGAAACTTAACTTTAACTGCCGCTGCCAGAGCGTGTTAAAAAGTATCTGGCAGCCATGCGAGTTGGTTTTTGCTGTTTTGTGCTGTTATGCGTGTTGTTCGTTTCTGTCTGTATGTTTATGTGTAGTTCAATAAAGTGTTCATTATAAGCTCATGTACTGGAATTGGAGTCTGTTTCTGACAGGTAGGAACATTTTTTTGATGAGCTTTATTTAGAGATTTAACAACCGCAAATGGAAATACTACTTAATTGCGAAAAAAAAAAAAAAGAAAAGTAGTCGGTTCAAGACAAAGTTAAATGCTTCAAGTCTACTTTACAATAGCATCTACAGAAGTTGAAACTGATATTTGCAACTCTAGAAATGAAATTAGTAGATAAAAAAACACGTGATTTGCTGTAACGAAAATACCTGACGTGCATACCATTTTCCGTATGAAGATTGAAAAGCTTTGTTGAATCCAAGTGAAAATGTTTTACCCTTGAGTGAAAAATAAAAACTTTTCTGCTCTAAATTAGTAGCGAAAAGTTGTAATGTAAATGTGGAAAAAAAATTCTAAGTAAAAAATGAGAAACATTACATATCTTTTTAATTTTTAGGCGGTTTTAATGCATATTTTCATGCGTCTTTTGATGATTTTTGAGCATAATCCTGGCTTTAAGTACAATTTTTTAAAAAATCCTGAATTTTTTAAATTTTGGGAAAAAATCTTGGGGGGTGCATACGTTTCTTTGCACCTTCCTGGGTTCACCACAGAAAATAATCAATTTTAAACAAATTACTTAACTGATCTGTTTTGCTGTAGATCAATATCGGAGCAAGTCTGAAGCAGGAAAACAGCACCACACATGCAGAAAGTAGCTCCAGTTTTCTGGAATCAGCATCTCAAAATGAAGCAACAAGAAGGCAAATTTCACTTAATTCCAGTTTAACTTGTTAAAATTTAGGGAAATGTTTTCATTAATAAATCACAAAACAATGAAGACAAATAAAGTTTTTCCTTCCGGGGTTACATTTTGTCTTGCTAAGTAATCTTAAGTAATCTTTTCAGCGTATTTCCCACTAAAAACAAAAGAAAATTAACCATTCGTTAAAATGTTAATGAAATAAATAATGCAAAATGATTTTAAAGATTGGACCTCGTTGGACTTTACGTTCTCAGTTAGTCACTCCTGCCTTTGTATAAAATATATAACTGCAATAGTAATTGATTCTGTCACCAGGGCAAAAAGCTGAACATTTATTCAAACCATTGGACCACAAGGGACTGCACGTCCCTAGTAAGCCACTCATACGATTCTTCATTTGATGTAAGTGCAATCGTAATTGGTAAGTTAAATCAATAATTATAATCGCATACTTTTATCAAGTAAATCATAATTGTAATCAGATGTTTCGAAATCATGGATATGACTGTCCTAAATTAAAATAAGCAGCAAGTTCAATCTTCTCCAAAATTTAAAAGACATTTTTTCAGTTTTTTTTTTGCATAGATTAATATTCTTGATTACATGAAAGTTTTGGACGAACCCGAATGTAATACCATGCCTCCCATAGACTGATGTGAAAGCCGACCCCGAGAAAGAAAAAACACTCATCTAGACCCAACTTGGCGACAACTTCACCACCTCATTTACTATACCTCTTCAACTAATTCATTGCTATTTGTACTTGGAAAATAATTCCTAATTTGAGATGGATGAAAACGATAGTAAAATTATTTTTTCTGAGAAAAAGAGGTCCCAATAAACTTTGCTTTCTGCAATAACGAAAAGGGTAAAGAATATTTGACACTTAATACCTCCAAATATTTGCCGCCCCGGGTAACTGCCCACTCTTCCTCATTAGAAATTCGGCACTGGTTACCGAATGATTTCTTACTCAAAGAAAAATGATCGCCACTGCTGGCAATGCCAAGCAAATTAATGTTTTCAACTTAATAGTTCTCATCTCAAGGCCAACTAACAAAGTATTCATCTTTCAAGGTCTCGAAGATCTTGAAGGTTACTTGGAAGCCTTCGGCGCGGAGGGAAAAAGTGAGAGAGTCCAGTTAAATCCTGGTTTTTCAGGTTGTCCAAAACTTGCTTATGCAACCCGAGTGTCGGGGCTGAAAATTTTAATTTCTCAGCACACGCGCTGAGGATTTTCGTTTTACATAATTGTCTGATAGATGAATATTTCATTTTTTATAGCTTGACGTGCAAGGTTGCAGAAGCTGAGCGATTTCTTTTCTTTTTCTGTAGAGGTACATTCATTTAAATGATGAGCTGGAAATTTCTAAAGCTGTGTAAGCACTTAAGTTTTCATTCCAATTGTGTTCATTGGTTGATTTTACTGACAGCATTTCAAAGCCTATGCAGGAGACCGAGAGCTTTTTTTTTCAACTTTGCTTAACAGCATAACATTTGATACAGTGTTTCAGAATGTTTCAATCTTTAAAGTGTTGACGTAAAATAAAACATATTTGTTTTACTGAAACAGGGAAGCAATCCTTGACAAGCAACTTAGTGCTTCTAACGTAACTTATGGTTTTTAAGTATTCAACTCGAAAGTACTTTCTAGTTAGAACATAGTATATTCTTGAATTAGGGAAAGTATTAAAAGATATCGTGATTTTCTGACATTCGTTTTTTCAACACCATTTTTTTTCTTGAAACGGTCAGATATTTCAGAAATGTGTCTAAAAATTATAATGCAGTTAGGTGAATTCCACTTCTGAGCATTCTTAGATTTATTTTACTTCAACGATTCCTTCACCAATTTAGGATTAAATCATTTTCATGTATCTCGTCTTTGCACGTTGCTTTCTAATTAAAAGAAAAACAGAAAAATGAGAACTGCTTCTTCTTTGATCCCAAGGCTTCCTTTGCTTTGCTTTGCCGGAATACGTTGCGCTTAACAACGTATAGCAGAGTCATGCACAAAAATATAGGGTCAATGCAGAAACAAGAAAAAAAAAGAAGCTAACAGAAATATTCAAGTCGTTGTGGAAAGAAAATATCTGAAGACGAGAATCATGTTTCATACAAGTAATGGAAATGTTCATTGAAGAATAAGGAATTAATACCTTAACAACATGTATTTGCATTGAACATAAGGAAGATGTTGGAAGATGGTTTTAGGCTACATTAGCTTACTGTAAAAAATGACGTTAATAGCCAGCGTAATTGCTTCCTTTCCCTATGCTCTTAATTGATTTTGAAGTCATAGACTCCAAAACGTCTTTGAATCGTCTTTTGGAACATTCGCAGAAGAATATTGTATGAATGTATTTAGCGCACATTCTTATTCTTCTAACATTTCCCATTTTCATGTGGTGGGTAGCCAAATTATTAAAGACACTTCTCAGACTCATGTAATTGCTGATTAGGACTCACTTATTGAAGAAATATACCGCGAAACAAGAACTTTTTTCATTCTGCATTGCTTCTGGTATCATTATTATTGTTTTTTAAAAACTGGTAATCTTACCAGTCTGCGTCATTTTACAAAGGGAGATTGTTTCTCTTTTAGTCACCAATGTGGAAAACAGCGGTTGTCGTGAGGTTATATTAGGTTCTTTAAAAGTATTCGGAAGTTTTGGTGCCAATTACTGTCAATGCGTAAATAACACTGAATAATAAAGAAATTTTGCTACATTTTGTGATTGAATTTCAATATTACATTATTATTCAATGTGATATTGTCAAAACTGTTTTTAAGGATGGGCAAGGCTTTAGACGCTTCAGAGAATTTAGGGAAATACAGGCTACTGCTCTCCACACATTTCCAGAGAGCTATTGCAAACATAACATGTGTTTGTAAGTCAATAGGTGGATGCATCAAAATTAAAAACAGAACAAAGTAAGTTACTGCGAGCTGTTCTTGAAAGCTAAAGCTTGAGACTAGAAAAAAGGATAGTAGCCAGTGGCCAGTAAACCTAAAAAAGTTAGTCGCCACTTTAGCGCTGTTGGTGCCACTGTTTCAAAAATTGCAACCCCACTTCACTTCACTTCATTCCGCATTAGTAATATAGTAATATTACACTATGTACTCGCACGTATCTTAACTAAATTACTATATATTCAATAAAAATGTTTAAAAAAAACTTACTAACCTTTTCTGAAAAAGAAAATTATTATTTTAAATCCAAATAAGACATTATGCAAATAGAACAGAAGCTAAACGCTCCTGCATGCTTGGAGTTTAAAAAAAATTTCATTTCATTTGCTGATTAATCATATTTGGTCATCTTTGAATATTTTTCCAACAAAATTTCATTGCATTTTCTAAATTGAAATTGTGTATTTAGATGTTTTGGATAGCAGATGGGTCCGTTTCCTCTACAAGTTAACATTGGCTGCCACTAATGGCCATTTTCTTTTCATAATCAACACGATGCATCGGCAGTTTATTTTTCTTCAGAAAAAATAATGGATCGCCAGTTTGGTAACCAACATAACATCTTGTAGATGCCAAAAAATAATTTTTAGTCACCACTGGCGAGCAGAGCCCGATTAACCTCTGAAATTGGGGGAAGCTCAGCCTCATTTTTAGGCCCCTCCTTTTTGAGGCGACAAGGGAATAGTTTCATACTCCCTAAAGGTACAAATAATTTTTCCAAAAGCAGCCCAAGCAGAATTCAGATTAAAGTCTATCCCCTTCCCCCACTAATATATACAATTTTCATGCATTATGTATGGTTGCATTGCAATTGTACGAGATTAGATGTTAAATTAGATTTATTACTTCACAGAATTAATAAAATTTAGTGAAAGTACATTGAAAAAAGTTGGGATAAATCCCAGATTTAAAAATAGCTTGTGGTGGGATAAATGTTTTATGAAATGTGTCATCACTTTTAAAACTTTCAGGATTTTTTTTTTTTTGAACCAGTTTTAATGTTTGCAATTACTTTTAGATATGCATTTGAAAGCAGAAACAATAATTTTACATCAAAGGTTTTTAGTCATTTTTGGGCCCCCTAAAAATTTTAAGGGGAAGCTCAAGCTTCCGAAGCCTTTTGGATAATCAGGCCCTGCTGGCGAGTGGCAACCGCTAGTCTCAACCTTTATTGAACACAAATATGAAAGAAAATGCGTCACTAGTTTTTTTACCTGCAACGGAATTAGGGATATGTGCATCAAAAATCGAAAAAAGAATGTAGCCAATCTCACTATATAGATAAATAAAGAGCATGTTAAAATTTCCACCCAGACTGTCTAGATAGAATTAGCAGAAGAGAAACTAATGGATCGCCGGCCCGTCTCAAGACCACACTTTACAGTATGGCTTTAAAAGAAAAATGACTACTGTAGTAACTACTAACATCAAAAAGCGAGTATTGAGGACTGGAATGGCATAAGTACTATTTGTAAGTAGGCTTTTAACAAATAAGGACACTATTTTGATTATTTTAATGCTTCTTAGATATGCTTCTCAGAAGACTCAGCTTCTAGTATTTTGTTTCAAAAAAAGTCCATTCGTCCGACGACGCCCGAGCAGGGAACTGCTCCCTAGGGTCCGCTGTAGTCCTCAGCAGTTCCATCAAGATTGTCTTCTAGAGAGGGTTAAACGTCTGAAAGGCATATATAATAATAAAACAAGCCATGTTTACGCGTGGCCCCTTTCCCCTTCATGTATGTAAATTGCGTACATTTTAAAATAGATAACAAATTTATACACATAGCAACTCGATGGTTTCCTTTCCATTGAGCATGCCTCCCTAGAAACACGTGGAATAATTGTAAGAGAGGCAGGTACACAGCTGTTACCAAAATTTAAAAAAAAAAAAAAAAAGAAAACATGAACCGGCACCAAAAAATTAAAATTCGAAAAATCTCGTCACTACCGCCCTCGAGTTTGAGCAGAAAACCAAACCAATCCACCCAAGTTCAACAACACGCTAAAACAATATTAATGCCAGGGAAATCAGTACTGTTTTAATATTTCAATTATTTCACTAATGATATTTTGGCATCTATTTTTCAGTAACTTTATACGATTTGTTAAATATAGTAAAACTCAATCCTCATCATACCATATAACAACTGAATATGTTTTGGCGCATTAAAACTACTTCGTATAAAATATCGTGCTTCTTTACAGTCTGCATAGGCTGTAACACCAGGGTTTATAAAGGCCCGTCATTTAGGAGGGGGGGGGGGCAGAGGGGTCAATTGCCCCCCCCCCCCCGACTTTGAGAAATCAATGTATTTACGTATAAGTGGGCGTGGTTTTTGTTGTTTTCTGGTGAAATTGTATTGTGTTTTTACCCTTTGCCCCCCCCCCAGGAAAAACTTGAAATTGCGGCCTGGGTTTATCATTTCCTCACAGGAATAAATTATGACAAATATATTTCTGTTCTGTCAAAGCAAAAGGGTCATTCCATGTCAAGTGTCCCAAATTTTGAGAAGGTCCGCACTCGACCCTCTCAGATTTTGATGATTTTTTTAGACGAACTTAAGATTTGCATGAAGCCATACCAAATTATAGTTCTAAAAGTATTATGGTTCAGCCAATGTAAGTTTTTTTGCAAAGGCCTCTTTTTTCGTGTGAAACTGAAATGACTAAATCGTCAAGTTTGTGTGTTCAATACTCACGACCTAAGATGTTTATCAGGCTCAAATTTGGTTATTGTAATCACTGTTTAGGGAAGAACAGCCTACTTGTGTAACAAAAACTCAATGCACAGTAGATAATTTACAATTTGTTGTACCAAAGTTGCTTAAAAATCGCATTTTGGCAAATTTCGACCATAAGTCATCAGCTTGTGTCTGCGGAGAGAATTACTTTCTGAAGCTAACTTTCTCTCGTTTGTAGCCTGTTAGTATGTACGAAAGATGTGCAAATGTAATCTTAACAGCTAAAATAATTTTTGAATAACCCGCGTTGAAATTCCAGTCAAAACATTTTTTTTGTCAATTTTGTCTCACATTCAAAAGGCAATATTTCAAAAGGGTCATCTTGAAGTTGATTTTTCTTCATAAAATTGGAAAGAGCACACTTTTTTTAAGTAAAAAACATTTATTAAATTCTTGAGACAAACCAGCTAAAAAAGGATATTACAGATCTGAAACATGACGTCACTTCATATGAAATCAAAGAAAAATACACACAAATCTTAAAAATTCATGTCAATTAGTTCTATTAAAATTTACAGGAGCTATTGTACTCTTATGTTTTCATGAAAAAAACTTTTTTTCAATATATTTTCATAAGTATTAGTTTTTGTGTGTATCCCGTAAAAACTCAAGAAATGGCAAAAAGTAAAATTTCGTTTCTTGCAAAAAGAATTATTTTTTTTTCTCGCTGCTTCAAGAGTTTGACTGTTTTCCTAGGTATTATTTTAAAGCTCTTGGAACAGAATTTCAGATGATATGACATTTGGAAAGGTTATGGGTCACTAATATTTCAAGGTTATAAAAAGCATTGGTTTTTTTTTCTTCTTTTCTTTCAAAAAAAAAAAAAAAAGAACCCTATAAATAATATAAATAAATAAAAGTTATAGCAAAATACAGAAGGACAAGCGCGGGTACAAACTGCAGTGAAAGCTAGAAAATGATAGCAAAACAAATTCAACAGAACAAGCCAGTGTTCAATTTTTTGTGATTCAGTCAAATTGAAAATAAGAATAATAATAATATAGTTGTGGAACAGAGAAGTTCAAAGTTCGGCTGAAATAGCTGACAGATTCAGTCTTGTAATAGGTTCAGGATTACAGTTGCTTTATCATTTATCTCAATTAGTTGAAATTTTTTTCTCCCATAGAAACGTTGTCCAAAAGAGTAAGAACCTTTAAAATGTCTTTTTGACACATCAGAGCGTTTATTTTGCTTCTGAATCAGAAGTCAATTAAAAATAATCTTTAGCCCATTTATGCCCAGTAGCCTAAAAACGGGACACTTGTTAGTTACTGCATACCAAAACCTGTAATGGGTATATCATTTTACTAAAGTTGTTTTTAACAAGTTAAATAGTCCTTCTTCTTGAGAAAACCAGTTAGAGCCACTCTTTGGACATCAGAGTTTATTTATTGAAAGCTATTTCGAGACAAATCAGTAAGCAGCGATCCAGCATGGGTAGCCACAGAAAGTAAATTTTCTTTTTGAGAACTTCTTTCTCATAAAATTAAACTATTTTTAAATGATTTGCTTAAAATTGATCACAGATGCTTTCTGTAAGGTTACTTTGCAAAAGTAAAGTCAAGTAAAGTCGTATTTTGCTCACATATCTGCAAAATATCCCATAAACAGGACGTTAAATACCTTAATAAATATGGCAACGGCGAACTATTTTAAGCATAAAATGTATGTAAACTATTCCAAGTAAAAGTTTTAAGAAGATAAAAATTGAAAAAAATTGTTTAAAAAAAACTTGGGCATACATGGGTTAAACATATGTTTTAGAGAAAATGTCTCAGATTAATTAAATGACTCTTTTTTTCTTCCAACAAAATTAAATGACGAGCAAAAACGCTGGAACTTGAGATTTCATCATAGACAAACATGTTAAATTTCAGGCATCACGATATTACTTTAGCGAGCCCCCTTTGTATCCCCTGCAAACCCTCTGGGGTTCGAGAAACACCAGTTGGGAGCCGATACGCTAAACATTGTCATATCGATTTAAACTGTTCACGCTCATCAAATTTTTAATTTTCCTCTCATTCACACAGACTCGTCTTAGCTAGACGTTTGTCAACTCCATAGCTACCACACTGTGAAAAAATGAGTGTTGTTTTTACAGTACAACGCAGATAATTGTATAGTAATAAACTGTAAAAATTGCTAAATTTACAGTTATAAACTGTAAAATTGCTAATTTAACTGTGCATTTTACAGTTTTAAACTGGAACCTCTGCTGCCAGTGTAGTATATTGTAGTTTTTACAGTATAATACAGCTAAATTTTACGGCAATAAACTGTAAAATGGCTAACTTTACAGCAAGGGCGGATCCAGAAATGTTCCAAGGGAGGGGCGATTGTTTTTTTTTCTTACTTGCCCATTTTTTTCGACATGCATCCTTGTCGACAAATGTTGATTACAAATGTTTTGGTCTTCCATTTCGAAAACTTTCTAGATCATAGCCCGGAATTCCCACCCTTATCCTTATCATCAAAGATCAACTAAAATTGCCTTTTTTGATCTTCAAAATCTAAAAACTGTTGGAAAAGAGTCCCTCAAGGGAGGGGCGATCTCCCCCATCGCCCCTCCCTTGTATCCGCCCTTGCTTTACAGTAAGAAACCGGAAAATTACTAGTTTTACAGTTTATTACTGTGCATTTTACAGTTTTAAATTGGAACCTCGGCTGTCAGTATTTTTCTGTAAAAACAACAGTTTATTTTTTGCTGTGTAGCAACGTGCAGATGGACAGTATGTCTGTAAAGAGCTTGGGTGTTTTTACTTCCTTTTACGTAGTAAAGGAAGTATTGTGATCGCGAAAAAAAAAAAAAAATCACTCAAATTTGAGTCTAAATTTTGATTTTTCTCACCCCTGAATGAATGTTTAGTAGTTTTTTCGACCTGTCAGCACGTTCATATGTACCTACCAACATATAAGCAGCCGAAAAATCCTTTTCAACCACCCCTGAGTTAATTACGACGAGTTTTCTCGTGACGTCTGTATATACGTATGTGAGGATGTATGTGCGTATGTGTGTCGCATAACTCAAAAACTATATGTCGTAGACGCTTCTAGCTTAGTATGTAGGCTCTAAGGATGGTCTAGTTGTGCACCTCCCCTTGTGGTTACATTCGAATGTTCCCAAGGGGGTGTTTTACCCTTTTTTGGGGTGAATCAGTGTTAATTTCAATGCAGACTCAAGTGATATGAATTGGCGCGACCACTTGGCGATATGTAGCCAAGCTTTTGGTCGCCAAGTGTTCGACGCCAACTTGGCGACATATCGCCAAGCTGGCGACAAGTTTGGCAAAAAATTATTTTTTGAATTTGGGTTCAACTTGGCGCTATTGGCGATATTTAGCGAAAAATTCACTGAATGATATTAAAACCAGCAATATTTAGAAAATTAACCATTGCAAAACATTTTTTGCATTGTTTCGTGGAAGATTAGGGGAGTGAATATTTAAATCGTTACCTTGCTCAATCCAAGCACTTTTTTAACACTTAAGGCAACTACTAAGAAATTTACACGTAAAAGGAAGTAGTGTGGGGTCCATACCAGATTTTTTTACAAATATAAACATATTTTATCTGCACAACTTCCACATTAGTTGCATTATAACCATTAAAAATAATAAATGAATGAATAAAATCCACAGGTAAATTTTCAGCAATTTTATTACAAGCGAAAATCAAATTTTGCGCATTTTCAGTGACCTCGCTAGAAGTATCTTTCTACAGTTGTTGAAACGTTTGTAACAGTTATGTAACTTTCCGGTCACTGTCATATGCTTTGAAATCTATCGATAGTTTCTTTTGTTTTGTTCAGATCAGAAATTAAAAAAAAAAAAGCCCGCAAGCAATATCTGACCCACGGCCATGCTTTCACCTGAGCAGACTTCTTGTTTTTTCTTACTCACTAGCCTTGAAAGTAGAAGTATAGTAGTTTAAGTATGTAAACCTTGAAGCCGTTGTGATGAATAGAGATTAAGGTGATAATAAGCAGTTGTAATGCAATCAATGTATGTAAGATAGTTATGAACGATAATTTTTACAGATATGTAAAGCATGAAAAACGTTAATGTGATAAAAAAGCTTTTATAATGCAATGAATGTTTGAAAGATGGTCATGAACGATAATTTTTGCAGAAATCCAAAGCGTGAAAAAATATTTTAAAAAATTCCTTAAGTTCAAAACATATTCACGTCACACATTTTGGATTAAAGTTCATAAAAACTGAATTGAGATTTTAATGCAGGCAGAGGTTTGGTCACTTAAAATGTAATGCACAAAAAAAAAAAAAGTATTTGGAAATTGAATGCGTATTAAGTCAAGGAAATTGTTAAAGATGAAATGCGCATGTTTCAAAATTCATTAAATTTATGCATCTTTTTCGTAGCGCAATTCTAAAAAAAATGATATTGTGAAATTTTCAGCATCAGTTGTTTTGTGTAATCTGAATGCATTTTCAAAATAGAGACGTAAGTAATAATTATTATTTAAACCATAACCTGATTTGTCTCGTAAGTCGATTTAAGTGTCCTCAACTTACTTATCCTAAAAAAAATTATTATTTTCAACGTTTACACGCGCAAAAATTTCAAAATGCTGACATGTTTCTACGTTACAAGAAACGCCTTTTTAATCCAAAAAAAATGTGAACTTATGCAGGAAAAGACATACGATAAAAGTCGATTCACAAAGGGTTTAAAAGACTGCCCTAAAATGAAATAGTGATTTAAAATCACTAATTTTTCCAGTAAAAATGTGATACGCAGAAAAAAACGCAAACTTTACTGACCGCCAGACAGAGCGCACACTGTTCGGAAGAGCATAAGGAAAGATATATTAAAGAGCCAGACGTCTTATAATTCTTTCTCGAAAACGTCGCTAGCTCTTGGACTATTAGGAGGGATCCTGCTTTAGAACCGCTCAAAAAAAAAAAAAAAAAAAAAAAAATGGATTTTTTTTTGCGGGGGGGGGGGGGGGTTAGGATTAAAAAAAGAAAAAAAAAAGCTTGGCGAAAATTTTAGTTTATTTTATTGCAAGAATGAACATGGAAAAACATTTTTTTAGAGAAAAATATGCACATGCAACCGATTTTTATGCAGAATTGTGCACCTGGTGTTTTTAACCGGAGGAACAGATTAAAAAAAAAAAAAAAAAAGATACAGAGAGAACATATCGTGGGGTTACAAGTGAAACCCACTAAGTCAAAAAACATGATTTTGAGAAAACGCTAATCAAAAAATTTTTATTTGTACTTCTCATTTCAAACCTAGTTCATAAAAAACACACTAAGTCATGGACTTAGTGGTGTTTTACTTTTACTATGAAATAGTTTTCACCATTAGAAAGCAACTAAGTCCCTTAGTGTGTTTTACCTGTAAGAACTACTTGGCTTGAGTACTTAATGTGATTACAAATTTGGTTTAAAAAACTGAATTAAATAAAGATATAACTTAGTGGGTTTCATCAGTAGAAACAGCTCATTTTTGTTCGTAAGATAAACTAAAAATCTGAAAATTAATAATTTTGACTTAGTGTGTTTCACTTGTAACCCCACGATATATACAGAGCAGGTTCATGGCGCAAGTCTAGACAACAGCTCTCTAGCTTCCCAATATCTGGAGTAGATGGAAAGTTCTTTTAGCGCGGGACATCGAGGGAGGTGGTCCGCAGTCATCACCTGCTGGCCGCTGCATAGGGGGCAAGCAGGGCTACCAACAATCTTTAGCCTGTGTAAATGCGCAACGGCGGGACAGACGAAGCTCGTCATTTTCATCTGAAACGAAAAAACTAAACACCATTTCAATTTTCATATATTTTCCTTCTATATTAGTCAAACAATGAATTTTAAATATTTTCTCACGTTTAAAAAAAGGGGGGGGGGGCTTTTTGTACAAAAAATCATTTCAACTTTTGAAAAAAAATTGTCTTTTTTTTTTCGGGAATTCTTTTGTTCAAATAGAGAAAAAAAATACGAAAATTAAAATGGTGTTTGGTTCTTTTGTTTCAGATGAAAATGACGAGCTCCATCTGTCCCTCCGATTGAAAATAGAAGTTGCCTTTAAAGACTGCCTTATTAATGAAGAAACGAGAGAAATGGTACTTGTTCAGGAAGTTTGAATTCCTCACATGATGGTGAGCATTTCGAATTCAAAACTGTGTGCTGTGGGTCCGTGCTCGTGTGACAAGTGAGCTATGCGCATTTCCTTTTGGCTAACGAACCGAGTGAGAAGCATATTTAATCATTCTTTGGGTAAAAAAAAACCTTTTTTGACAGAATTCCCTGCTGACAGGCTCATCAATTACGAGCATCTCTCGTATCAGTAGGGCGTCCAGTAGCAGAGCTTCTTCAAAATATTTCGTTATGATAACACCGTTGATAAATAATTCGCAGACACTCCCACTTGATCAGCATTCCCTTTTTTTGTCTCCTACCTTGATGTGACAAACAGAAGGACACGAATAATTTTGATAGTCCAAGATATTGCATGAAACATTTTACGTAATGACTATAGACCAATGTAGTAACATTCTTGTTCTGTTATCGAAAAATGTCCCATTATGTAATGATTTTCTGATCGATTAGGATGTTCAATATGCATCAAGTCAAATTGGCCTCTTTTCCATAGAATGCTTACAGTAAAAAATTAATGTTGTTTTTACAGTATAATACAGCTAATTTTATAGTAATAAACTGTAAAAATTTCTAATTTTACACTAACAAACTGTAAAAATGCTAACTTTGCAGTACAAAACTGTAAAATTGCTAATTCTACAGTAATGAACTGTCAAATTACCAATTTTACAGTTTATTACCGCGCATTTTACAGTTTTAAACTGGAACCTCTGCTGCCAATATTCTACTGTTGTTTTTACAGTATAATACAGCGAAATTTTACGGCAATAAATTGTAAAATTTCTAACTTTACAGTAAGAAACTAAAATTGCTAGCTTAACAGTTTATTACTGTGCATTTTATTTTTAAATTGGAACCTCGGTATTATACTGTAAAAACAACAGTTCATTTTTTGCAGTGTAAGGTAGACCGATCAGTGAATGAACGCCTAAGCAAATTTTAAATTTCAAAAGTTCAAAGCGTCGTTAAAAATTGTGGCATTTGCTACATGACAGTAAAAACACTTTAGATGGTACATGTTAAAATTTTAAAAAACTGGGATAGCTTTTATGGTTCTGTATCAGGTCTTGTGGGGGTTTTAAACGATAAAAAGTGTCCAGACACAGTGAATGAACACCCTTACAGAGCAGTAACACAGCATTTTTTCGGCCATTTTCTTTCTGTTAATGCGTAAAAGAAAGTTACTTCTATCGATTGTCCTTAAAAATGCTTTAAAACCCTATTTTTTCAAAAAACGTATTCATTCACTGATAGGTATCAGTGGTTCCCAAAGTCAAGACCTCCGCGTACCCCTTCCTCAACATTTACTAAATACACGGATCTCCCCCCCCCCCCTCACGTAAAAAAAAAGAAAGAAAAAACAACTTTTGAAACATTTAAATATTTTTTCCAAAATGTTTGCACGTTTGTTTCGTGTACACAAAATTAATAACGGGGTAGCGCGTTAACTTATTTCTATTTCCCACATTGATTTTTAAACAAGAAGTTCTGTCAAGAACTAAACGAGCCTACTTTCCCGTACATCGACATCGGCATTCTAGCATCTGATCATTATTCTCTTGATCATCTGAGACTAAACATTATGTCAAACATACCTTTTTAGCACTAAAAGCTGATTTCTAAAAGCAAAATATACCCCTCTCATCAGATGAAATAGAGACATAAAAAGTAAATAAATGAATAAATGAAGTTTTATCGCACCTTTTAAAGAATGTAACTGTTACAGTTCTTCCGTAGAAAAATTCCTCAATCGTTTTCAAAAAAAAAAAAAAAAAATTAAAAGTACAAAGTACATCAAAACACATTTTATCAAAGAAAGGAAAAAAAACTCGTCCGTCGATAAAATGTCTCGATTTTCACTTTTAAACCGTTGCCAGTTGTTAAATTTAAATAAAGAATAAAATGCCCTCGTGAATGAAACACTTTTGTTACAAAAAAAATCGTCTGCCAAAAAAAAAAAAATAATAGTAATAAATAAAATAACACAAATGAATAAATAAACAAAAAATCGTCTGCACAGTCAGTCATTTTTTTCTGAGCCTGCATTTCCGCCATGTTTGTGGAGTCGGAGTCGGAATCAGAGTCCTCACAGAAGATTATTCAGAAAAGTACTTTACAAACATTATTTATCAAAACCATTTTTTTACAAAGTTAGTTTGAAGGAAATCCGACTTTAAGTTCCAGGATCAACATTCAACTTAAATTCCCCGCAGGCGCTAATGTTAAATTTTTTTCTGAACGGTTCAAACCAAAAAGCGAAATAAGGGAATGAACCTCTCCGAGATCTTTCAAACAAAAAAAAGTTTATTCCATTCGGATGGTTCACTCAGAAGTTATTAGGTGGGGAAAGGTTGCTTGAACGGTTCAATGTTGAACGAAAAAATGTTCAAATTGAAAATTTAAATACTGTAATGAAGTATCCTTGCTGAGATCCTTCGAACAAAAAAAAAAGTTTATTTAAATCGGACTGTTCACTCAAAAATTATTAGGGGTGACAGCTTGCTTGAGCGGTTCAATGTTGAACGAAAAATTGTTCAAATCGGAAATGTAAATACGGGAATGAAGTATCCTTGATAAGATCTTTCGAACAAAAAAAAGTTTGTTGAAATCGGACTGTTCACTCAAAAGTTAGCATCGCGGGACAGGTTGTTTGAACGGTTCAAAGTTGAACCAAAAATTGTTCAAATCGAAAAATCAAATATGGGAATGAGTTGTAATCGCCGAGATCTATCCAACAAAAAAAAGTTTGTTCAAATCGGAATGTTCATTCAAAAGTTATTAGGGGGGAAAGGTTGCTTGAACGGTTCAATGTTGAACGAAAAAATGTTCAAATCGAAAATGTAGATACAGGAATGAAGTATCCTTGAAAAGATCTTTCGAACAAAAAAAAGTTTGTTCAAATCGGACTGTTAACTAAAAAGTTAGCATCGCGGGACAGGTTGTTTGAACGGCTCAAAGTTGAACCAAAAATTGTTCAAATCGAAAAATCAAATATGGGAATGAGCTGTACTCGCCGAGATCTTTCCAACAAAAAAAAGTTTGTCCAAATCGGAATATTCATTCAAAAGTTATTAGGGGGGGGGGGGACAGACAGACAGACCGACCGACAGACCGACACACAAATTCCCCATCTCAATACCCTACTTTCAAATTTTTAATTTTTCGATATTCATTTTACCTTTTTATTTTTTTAACTTGGCGATATTTTTTTAACTTGGCGATATTTTTTTAACTTGGCGATATTTTTTGGACTTGGCGATATTTTTTAGATGCATTAAGCCAATTTTAATACTTTTGTCGTCTTTCTTTTATTTTTAACGGGAAAGTAGCGCAAAAATAAGAGAATCTAGCACTCTTTTTAAAATCAAAATAAAGCTAAATATCGCTTGTTAGGTGCAATATTCAGCTTCATTCCCGTCGCTTAGATCAGAACAGAAAGTTCTATTCCGCATTGAATTTTAGAATTACAATGTCAAACTTTATCTCCCCAAAAACAACAGTGTTGTAAAAAAATCCCCCGCCAAGAAAACCTTAAATACTCAGCCTTAAAAAGTTATGACATCGAGTTTTCCCGCCAAGTTTGTGCCAAACTACAACTAACCTGTATAGATAGTTCTTTTAAATTGTTTTCAGTCCTACCAGGCGGGAAGCTTTGTCTTGTGAGGTGGTTGCTTAATGAGTAAAAACTTCCCGCCTGGCAGGACTGAAAACAATTTAAAAGAACTATCCATACAGGTTAGTTGTAGTTTGGCACAAACTTGGCGGGAAAACTCGATGTCATAACTTTTTAAGGCTGAGTATTTAAGGTTTTCTTGGCGGGGGATTTTTTTACAACACTGTTGTTTTTGGGGAGATATCACATGTTTTTGCATTAATATTATTTCTTTGCCTGTTTTTTTTTTTTTTCTCTTCAAAATTTACTTTGCATGTTTTTTTCCCCTTCAACATTTATCTTGGCGGTCCGACATATGTGGTTTTCTTGGTGTCATGCATTTGGTGCAAAAGTTCAAGGATCTTCTTCAGATAAATTTGAAATCAATTACAATGTATCACCCGAACCGACGCAAAACAAAGCTAGTTGCTAACAATACTACGATTAAATTAAAAGTTTAAAAAAAAAAAAAAAACCCAACCCTTACTGCCGATCTCATATTAAAATGAACTAAATTGAAGATTCCTTTTAGAAGCCTTATGCAATAAAATCAATTACAAATATTTTATTTGTTAACAAATAGAAACTGGCAACAGATGAAATTATAAATCATTGAGTTTTCTTTCCTCGTCGCCCAACAATGACAACAGTTTCCAATCACTTGAATAAATACTCAGACGCAGAAATCGGACCAATTTTAAGCAGTAATAACTCCGGCCTGCGAGTACCCCGGGGGGTAAATTTTGGGAAAACGTCCTCAATGTCTCATCGAGAATATTCATACCAAAAATCAACACTAAAGACCCCTGGGGAGAAAAGATACGGAAAATAAAAACGAGGGGGGAGGGGGGTCGAAAACCCCCCTATGCCGAGCTTTGGGACAAAATAAATGTGGGTGCAAACGTAGAGCTCAATCCGAGTTACCGTTTAGTCTGGACCCCTGTCAAACAATTTTTAAAAAGTGCGAAAAATAGCGTTTTTATAACATGTATCACCCCTCCCCCTGAGGGTCCTGGATGTTTTGCTTTAGTATGTGCCGTCAGGTGCCGCTGGAGATTGAGTATACCAAAAATCAACTCTAGGGATCTTTATGGGGCTGAGATACAGAGGGGTGAAAACCCCGGTTTGGTTACTCGCGTAAACAGTCCTTGTCGCTCTTTTACATTTTTCTTGGCGACGAAAATTTCTTGGCGGCTTGTACTTAGTTTTCTTGGCGGGGCGGGACGCTCCCGCGTCCCGTGATATACCATCCATACCACAATATGATATACTAAACGAAATATTATTTTAGGATTGTAAATATGTGTCAAAATCCAAGGTTCTGGGGAGTTTGCTGTGCTCTGCTTGTTCGTAAACAAGAACTTTTATTCTTTATATATGCTCTCGTTTTGAATTAAAATATTGTTATTCGTCCTTTAATTTTAATTATTTTTTACGTTTCAGCAGGCTAGCACCGCGGACCACACTTTGGGAAACTCTGCCCTATTTAATAGCTAAAGATTTTATACGTAATGTTTAACTGATATTTGTTCCATCTTAAGTAATCTTTGTCAGATTCTGAAAGTTCCATTTTACTTTATGTTTTACATTTTCTAGTTGCTTGGAATGAAAAGTTTAGAACATTTACTTTAACTGTGTTTCGAGAGCATGTGTATCATGTTAAATTTAGAATTGATAAAAAAAAAATGTAAATCGTTTTTTTTTTATTTATCATTTTTTCAACATTTTAGAGCAAGATTGTAACTGATTTGAAGCAAGTTCTTTGCAGAAAAAGAAGAATTGAAGAACTGTTACGGTTTCTTCTGCATACTGAATGGTTGCGACAGAGAGATTTGGTGTCATATGTACGATCAATTTCTCTGTTGTAGCTTTTCAGTTTTCATCTGCACCCTCAAAGCGGGTAACCCATTAGAGGTACATTTACTTTACATGTTTTCAGTTACAGGTAGTTATTATTCTGTCAAACTCACCTTCTTTAGCTTAACATGAATGAATTTGATGCAAAATTTCCGAAAAGTACTTTTGTTCTCCATTATGTTTTAGTTTCTTCTTGCAAAAAGGATTTCTTGCTGAAAATAAAGCAGCAGTAATGTTAAAAAATTGTAATTTTTTTTACCGTGACTAAAGTTTTCTAGGGCCAATTGACACTTTTTTTTTCCAGAAGCCATCAGCTTCAACATACACGAGGACTGCGTACTATGCGCTTTGCCTCCTGACAAACACAGGACAGATTTACGGCACAGAGAGGATGAAATAACATCCATGGGCAAGGCGGGATTCGAACCTGCGACCACTTGCTTACGAGGAGAGTACTCTACCTCTAGGCCCACGTGGCCCCCAATTGACACCTTGCAGCACGCAAAAACAGACTGTCTAGGTAGAACTAAGGCCCCTATGTAGACGAGCCGACGCATCAAGATTAAGTTTCACCACTTTGGATCCAGCGCATGTTTGAGGGTTGTCTTCTCTGGCGAGTTATAGCTTTTTGGTAACTTTTCACGTGAATTTAACAAAGCTTGGCAATGTCCCGAAACTTTGCTTTGGTAACCCTAGCTCCGCAACAATGAAGAATAAAAGTTAAAGTTCATGAGTTGGATCCAAAGTGGTGAAACTTAAGCTTGATACGTCGGCCTGTCTATATAGCGGCTCTAGGTAGAGCTCCAGTTCGTTATATAGCTTATGAACTTAATTGGCGGGTTTAAATAACAAATGGCTGGCAGAATACTTCCCAAAAAAAGTTTTCTCCCAGTCACAAAAATGCTGTGAAATGCAGTTTGTTTTACATCAAAGGCCGGAATGTAAAATAGTGGGAAAAAGAAAGGGGGAAAACTCAATGTCTCCCTTCATGATAAAAAAATGTCCACAATGCGTATTGTGCTCCTCTGGCAAGCCGGCCTCCGACATCGACAATGTTTCCCTCTTTTCGAGTAACAATAAAGGGTGATTGCCATAGATTTTATTTGGAATAATTTTGCAAACAACTAAGAAAGTAACCTAACTCAATTCAGTGCCATTTACTCTTTCCTATCATCTGGAAAAGAGGGAAACATTATCTATGTCGGAGGTTAACTTACCAGAGGACCTCTATAACCATGGCAAATAATAATAATAATGATAATTTGAATTTTGACATCTCCACTTCAAATTATGTTTTCCGCTATGACGAATTGCGAAAGGTGTGTGTTTCTTTCACTACCATGTCCTGCATGAAGAAGGTGCAGGGGCCAGTGAGCAGGTCCGAGGAGGTGGAGCACCGGGGCACGAGACGTTGGCAGATTGACAAACTGGAAAAGACCCACCCGGCAATTGGGGTCCAAACATGAAACGTATAGCAATTTGTTATTAGAGAAGAAAGAAAGAAAAAAAAGAAACATGAGAATCTTGTAAAGTAATGCCTTTTACGGGTAAAGAGAGTTCTTCAATTCAAAGTATTGTTATTTTCCAATAAAATGAACAGTGTCAATTGTTAATTTCAGTTTGAAAACGCTCAAAAAACAGTGTTTATTTTCCCGGCATATTGCCGAACTGTGAGCGAATGGTCGTTGAAGAAAGTTATTTGTGAAGTGTTTTTTTTTTTTTTTTTTAATAATATTTTAATTTTTCAATAGATGAAGATTGAGTCGATTTAGTTAGATGAATACTTTTTAAAAAGTTTCATTTATTAACATCCGAAAAGAGAAAGAAGTATACATAAATTTTGAAAAGAAATTGGGACTCTTTAGCTTTTAAGGCCCTTGGACCTGTGCACAGCTGGTCCGTGCAGTAATCAGGGTCTGTCTCTAGTAATTTGCCAAATAAAATCCCGATTTGTGTGCTGTTTTTTTTTTTTTTTTTACCGGTAAATAAATCAATGCGCAATCCTATCCTATCTTTACTCGAACTGGTGACATCAGTACATAATCCGCGAAATGAAACAACTGCGCATTGATTTGCGTAGTGGTACAAATACCAGCACACTGTCACTTTTTGTTAGAATAACTTAGCCATAGAAGTTCCGTTCGAGCTTTCGTAAACCATTTCTCATCGGGCAACAGTTGGAATTTGTTAAGTTCGTTATTTTTTTCTCTGTTCGGGAGCTTTACTAAATTTATAAATAAAACCATACACAATATAACTTTATTTTTAATTTAAAATTTTGTTTAATCCACAAATTATCGGCTAGATCCGGTATTGCTTGCGGATTATTGCAGTAGTTGCATGTTAAAATTGTTCTTCTATAGTGGTTGTGGTACACAGAGATGGAAATAGCCTTGAAAAAGTTTCATTTTCCATTCCTGCTTTTTTTCAAACTTTTTTTTTTTTTTTTGCTTTCTGTTTTTCAAAAACTTTTTAAACACACTGACATGGAGCTTTCTCGTTGTCTTATCAGTAAAAAACGAAAGAAGAGAAAAAAAGTAGAATTAAGTTTGATCACGTAACGAAGCGGTTCACAGTGATTCTCTTAAATCGCTTGACCTTCAATGAAGCCCGCGAAATGTTTTCTTTTTTCTTCGAACGTGTTTTAAACATTTTGAAGGTCGAGTTTTTTCATCCACAGAAGGCAGGAATGCACCTTTCATGAGAAGCTTATAAACTAGTGGTAATCACACTCACAATCCAGTCCCTACCTCCCACTAATGGGCGTTCCAGCTTTTATAAAGAGCGGCAGAGGTTTTGTCTTTTTGGGAATTACACTTCTTCTGAAGCGAAAAAGATTCAGACATAAAAAATTTATAAAAACATAAAAAAATTTAACATAAAACATACTATTGTACATACTTCACAGATGCGGCGTCAAAAAATGGCTACAGCTTGGCAGCATTTTGCCAAATTTGGCACAAAAAAAAAAAAAAAAAAAAAGACGTCAAATTCATTTTCGACTCAATTGAAGCTGACACGCCTGGGTCCCTCCGTCCCTATGACAAAGCGCGATTTGGAGGGCTTAAGCAAGCACTACATTTTAAATTTGATTGTGATAAGGAAAGGATTTTAGTCAAGAATAACTCAACAGTTTGAAAGCAACAAAATAGCAAATTCAAAAATAAGAATTATGATGAAGAAATATACAAATGAAGTATTGTATATTTCTTAAAGTCTAAGAGGGCTAGAGGGGCAAAAGGCTTCTATCGCCATCGCCAGAACTTTTTATTTCATGATTCCAGCATGTGGCCCGAATTTGATCAGCTACGAGACTAACACAGTTCTGGGTTTTAGAATTTTCCGAATTTCGGGCAGATACTGAAATTTTCAGAATACAGTAGACACTTTTCGAACGATCGCTTTCATGAGCCTTTTAAGAATTGCAGTAAAACCTCCGAATAACGGACAGTCACGGAACCGCAAGTTTTGTCCGTTATTCGGGAGGATTACTTTTTGAGGATTTTTCTATTTTTTATTTTAGCTATTAATTTAATGCAAAAATAATAGTATTAAATATGTACCATTGCCATCATGCGCTGCGAAAATTATAATTTGGGCATTAATTACTATATCACGATGAAACTCATCTCATTTTACTTTTGCACTTTTCAATGCAAACGTGCCTAATTCATTAATCCTTTAAATACCCTCTTTTACCTTATCTTTATATTAGAAGCACTAGCAGTACCCGCACGGCGATGCCCGTGCATTTAAATGGGGAGGGAGTCTACTGAATAAATTTAAATTCACTCCAACCCTCTGAAGTAAAATTATTATAGACTAGCGGTACCCGCACGGCTTTGCCCGTGGTATAAAATTAAAAGTTCATTTGTAAAATAATTGATATATCAGAAAAAATGCTCTACTTTAGTTTTATTCAACTATAATTCCTTCAAAGTGATATAAAGATCTGATATGGACCCCACACTACTTAATTTTACGTGTAAATTTCTTAGTAGATGCCTTAAGTGCTAAAATAGTGCTTGGAATGAGCAAGATAACAATTCAAACATTTGTAGCCCTAGTTTGCTACGAAACAATGCAAAAAAATATTTTACAATGATTAATCTCCTAAAGATCGTCGTTTTTAACATCATTCAGTGGATTTTTCGCAAAATATCGCCAACAGCGCCAAATTGAACCTAAATCAAAAAAAAAAAAAAAAATTTCGCCAATTTGGCGTCAAATATTTGGCGATCAAAAGCTTGGCGATATATCGCCAAGTGGTCGCGCCAATTCATATCACTTTTGTTAACCAATTCATATCACCTTGCATTGAAAACACTGATTTACCCGATAAATGGGGTAAAACACCCCCTTAGAACATTCGAATGCAACCCCAAGGGAGATGGACAAAAATAAGCCAAAAGAGAAAATAAGAACAGTTTTGTTGATAACAGAAACCAACAGAAATCTTACCAAAGTTTAAAAGAAGAAGAAAGTTTTCTTTCCCAGCTTAAAAAACAAAACAATACATTTTCCGAAACGAAACACTTTAAAAAAACGATGCAATATCGAAATTGATACGATATTTCGTTAATCTGTGCTTTAGGTACCCTTTTCTCGCTAAATGAACGATAGGCGCCAAGCGTGGTAACCCTAGCTATTTTGCGTAGTTGACTTTTTGAAAACGCGCCAAGCAGGGTCCCAAAGCATCTTCACCGGGAAAAAGACAGGGTTGCCAGAGAATTGGAACAAAAAATACTATACCTCCTCTAAAAAAAATATTACAAAATACTACTGTTTCCAAACGTTGCCAAAATCAATGTTGCTGAAATGCGAAATCTATGAAAATGGAAAAAAAAATCCGCCAAATCTTTTAATTAAGTCATTATTATATTGGAAACAGGGTTGCCAGAAAAATACTACGCTCCTTATTTGGGCCGAAAAAATACTACCGTAGAATCAAAAATACTACGTCTGGCAACCCTGGAAAAAGAACGAAACAAAAATAAGTATGAACACGTAACCATAGTAACAACATGAAAAGTTGATTTCCGTTGATAAAATAATTCTTTTCATCTCTCTTTTCAAACAAATTTTATTATCGAGCTGAACCATTTTAGAATCGTTTGGCTTGCTTTACTGAAGGTAAGCCTTGAATTTCGGGATTCTAAAAACAATTGTTACAGCTCTCCTGATGATCGTAGAAACTTCGAAAAAACTTCATTTTGTGCAGAAAATTCCAAGCTTTCGAATGACATAAGACTTGAAAATGTGTGTGAAATATTTCTTCCCTATTTTATCCAATTTCCGCTAAGAATTCGAATAGAAAAAGAACGAAATGGAATTTTCGAAAAATCGCTTCGAGGTGCAAAACTACATGCTACAAACTAATTTTGTGCCAAGTGGCATGAAAATCGACCGAACGGTTTTGGCGCTACGCGCGTAACAGACAGACAGAAGGACAGACAGAACCACCTTCAGCTTTATTATTAGTAGAGAAGAGAAGAGAAGAGATAGAGATGAAGCGGTATAGTAATTGGCTACTTTAGCGACATCGTATTTGTATGCTTGAAATAAAAAATAAATGAAATATTTCTGCATTAATAAGAAATACTTCACATGATACTATATTAATGCATTTTACTACTCATACAGTCTGAAAACACTTTTTCAGATATATTATTAGAAAAAAGTCAACGCAAAAAAAAAAAAAATGTCAAATTGATAGTAATTGGCCATCTTATCATAGTTATTGGCCATGTAAACATTCAATGGTATACTGGATTATTCATATACATATGAAAATCTTATTCCTTTACATGAATATAGTATACCATTGTATGAAGGTATTATATAGTTAATAGAATCTATTTTCTATTCATTAAATATATTATAACATTATAGCATTCAATATCTTTCTCCGTCTTTCCCTTTTCTATTTTTTGACTTCTCTTTATTTGTTTTAGTCTTCTTTAAAGCATTTCCTTCCTGTACAGCTGCTTGTCCATTCCATTTTCTTTTCTTTTCTTTATTTTTCACTTTTTTGCTGCTTTTTTTGTTCATTGTTTTCAATAGCTGCTCTG
>JAXGGA010004761.1:0-37500 GCA_038373865.1 Uloborus plumipes
AAAAGTTCCATTGAAACGTAAAAATTTCGCTAAAAATAAATAAGTTCGTCATACGCACACACACGCGAAAAGAAGAAAAAAGTCTTTAAAACTAAAATAATCTTGCCATTGAACACTACAAACTATGAAATGGCATTAAAAGTGTCATCTGTATCTTTAAAACTAAAATAATCCTGCCATTGAACACTACAAAACTGTGAAATGGCGTTAAAAGTGTCATCTATATACAGGGTGTCCACTCCAATCGTGGACCAATAGCTAATTTCTAAACCGTTAGAGATAAGCATATAGTTCATTTAGGAAAAAATCTCCAAATTATGAAAGGAATTTTGGGTCTATTCAATGTTTTTCAAAAAATCAAATTTTGAAAGAGTTACGAAATTTAAATTTTTATACAGCCCCCCAGTCCTATCAATCATATTTAGTAAAATATTCTTGACACTGTAACGTTTAAAACTAAAAAAAATCACTCCTCTACGACAAAAATTGACCGAGTTATGACGTTTTGAAAAATCAAGATTTTGAAGGATTTCGCGTACGGTCCCTTAAGTGATCTCTCGATGACGTCATGAAATAATGCAAAATCTTGATTTTTCAAAACGTCATAACTCGGTCAATTTTTGTCGTAGAGGAGTGATTTTTTTTTAGTTTTAAACGTTACAGTGTCAAGAATGTTTTACTAAATATGAATGATAGGACTGGGGGGCTGTATAAAAATTTAAATTTCGTAACTCTTTCAAAATTTGATTTTTTGAAAAACATTGAATAGACCCAAAATTCCTTTCAAAATTTGGAGATTTTTTCCTAAATAAACTATATGCTTATCTCTAACGGTTTAGAAATTAGCTATTGGTCCACGATTGGAGTGGACACCCTGTATATAAAGATGACAGGCTCTGTTTGTTTGTTTGTATGTAATTTTGTAACCGATGGCCAGAAGCCTCCACAGCACCTACAGACCTGAATCTTGGTACAAAATTTGAGTGTATCCCCGTGAAATGCAATTCAAAGGCCGAATTCTAAATTTCAAATAAGTTATTTTTAAATTAATTAATTAGTCTCATTTTTGGTGTATCCCGCATAATTGAGGGGGGGGGGACTTTCCCCCACCCCCTAACATTATATGCAGCTGGAAAGGATTTTTTTTTCTGAAAAACAAAAGTTTTTGCACATTTCTCTCCGTTAAATAGAGCAGGAGATATTAATTAATCAACTTTAGTCAATTTTCAAGGCTGAACTTTATACCTTGAAAATTGAGTAAATTTGAGCAATTAATATCTCCTGTTACTAAACTTGATGTCTTTTTGGTTTATTTGGCGAATTGATTTAATCTTTAATATGACTTTTAGTGGCATTCAAAAGGTTGGGGAGCACATTTGAATCAAAGAATATAATAATTTTACTTCAGAGGGTTAGAGTGAATTAAACTTTATTTAGTTGACTTCCTTTACATTTATAGCACGGGCATCGCCGTGCGGGTACTGCTAGTATATATAGATGACGGGCTCTGTTTGTATGTATGTTTGTAACCGATGGCCGGAAGCCCCCACAGCACCTGGCACCTACAGACCTGAATCTTGGTACAAAATTTGAGTGTATCCCCGTGAAAGGCACTTTGAAGGTCGAATTCTAAATTTCAAATTAGTTATTTTTAAATTAATTAATTAGTCTAATTTTTGGTGTATTCCGCATAATTGATGGGGGAAAACTTTCCCCCACCCCCTAACATTATATATAGCTGGAAAGGATTTTTTTCTCTGAAAAACAAAAGTTTTAGCACATTTCTCTTCGTTAATTAGAGCAGGAGGTATTAATTAATCAAATTTAGTCAATTTTCAAGGCTGAACTCTATATGCAAAACTGAAACACTAGATCTATTTTCCAGACAAACTGCTCTTTCTTCGGTGGTTTAAATTTGCGTATAGAGTTAAGCCTTGAAAATTGACTAAATTTGAGTGATTAATATCTCCTGTTACTTAACTTGATGTCTTTTTGGTTTATTTGGCAAATGGATTTAAACTTTAATATGACTTTTAGTGGAATTCAAAAGGTTGGGGAGCACATTTGAATCATAGAATATAATAATTTTACTTCAGAGGGTTAGAGTGAATTAAACTTTATTTAATTAACTTTCCTTTACATTTTTTGATGGGCATTGCCGTGCGGGTACTGCTAGTTTAAATATAAAATGTAAAAATGCAATTGTTTTTGCCATAAATTAATGTAAAATGTATTCATTGAAGAAGTAGTGTGGTGAAGCAATTGAATCAGGTCATCAGTTTTACAAAAGTGCAGTTAACTTTAAAATGTAGTTTTAAAATATACTGGTACATTTTTTTAGATTCTTTGTTTTTGTACTTTTCTGCCAAATAAATTTTATTACAAATGTACTTTAGCAATAATTATTATTTGAGTAAAAATTAGGGATGCACCAATAAGCAAATTGGCCGATTACCGATTAATCGGCTGAGCCGATTAATGATAAGGTAAGGATTATTATTTTTCGACCACCAATTTTACCATCAGTGTTTTTCCTCTCTTATGCAATTCCAAGTTTAGAAATAGTAAGTAATTTATTTCTGAGAGAAGATTTTTTTTCCATTTTCCTAGTTTTCATAAACTAATTTCAACATTTTATCAAATTTCTTAGAACCAATTTTCATATTATTGTCAATAATATTACTAACACATTGTTGGAACATAAAAAATGGGGGAGGGGGAGTCTGTGGAGAGCACTCCAATTTAAGAGTATTTTTAATTCATATTTTGTAATAATAAGCAGCAATTTAATTCAATACTTTTATTCATTGAAAATGAGAGGTTATCTAAAAGCACTGCTAAGGAGAAAACTATCGCCACATGAAAAATGTTGCAACATTGTCTTTGTATATTTATTGAAAGTAGGAGAATTAATTTAAAAAAAGCTTTATATCGTCTGTGAGGATTATTATTACTGTTAATAAAATTATTCATCATAGTTTCTTAGTGAAGGTATACCTTAAAGAATAATATTTGAAAAATATTTTTGCGGGCAATTAATCTGCCTGATTTTGCCGATTATTAATAATCGGTAAAGTGGCCGATTATGGCCGATTAATCGGTACTGCCGATTAATCGGTGCATCCCTAGTAAAAATAATTATGTATCAAAATTATCTTTTCCTAGTTAAAAATTTCCTAATATTTACATGTAGGGACGAGCTTTTATCAGCATTTCCAAAGCTAGAAAGATTGCTTCAGGAGTGGAAAGAAGCTCAACAGCAATTACAAATAGCTGAAGGAGGACTTCAAGATGCCTGCCAAGAAAAAGCTCTGTTGGAAGAAGCTTTAGCAAATTCAAGTCATAGTTTATATGCACTTCCTAAGAGGTCTTAATGCAATTTTGTTTGTTCTATCATTTGCTGTTTCTTTTGTAATTTCTCTTTGGAGCTTCATTTATTGTATCAATTTAATCATTGAAATTGCTTTTGTTTTAGATATGATGAAACAACTATTGTTAAAACAACTGTTAATGCAGCCAAAGAAGCTGTTGGTGAAAAATTACTTGAATGTAAAAAGTGGCACAATGTTCATAGTGTAAGTTTTTTTTTCTATCCAGCGATTGGCAATTTAATAAAATAATTTTCATTACCAAATATCTTTTATGAAAAAATCAATGCAATAGGTTTTGTGATTATGTTTGTAAGATGGTAAAGCCCCCCCCCCCTCCACTCACATGATGTGTGTGCTAGTCAAAATCTGTAGGCAGGAAAGTCCTGTTATTGGCTGTTAACATACCTAGATAAAATTTAAAACTGGCTGCGAACTCAAATAACTTCTTTAAAATTTTCTGCAAAAATTGCTGTGTACTTCTTCCGAGTCTTCTGTCATTGTCATCAGTAAAACTAAAATCATATACTGGTACAGTAGGACTATGCAATCAGTATGATTTTTCAGTTATATTTACTCCTTTTTTAGCATTATTGAGAGCTCTTTAAAAGTGGTGACCAACATTTATCTCTGACAAAAAAAAAAAGGACACTATAGAATATTGTATAAATGTGTCAAAAAATTGTCTGTGAACTTCAAACATTTTCTGTAAACGGCATTCTGTATTATCTTGGTATGGCTGTTAATTAGTTTAATATCATAAAGCTGCTCACTTTTGCAGAGCACCTGTTTCTAAAGCTCATCCCATTTCTGGAAAAAGAAAAAGATTGCAGAAGCTTACTTATAATGATAATTTAAAGTTTTAATGATGATATAATTAAAAGAAGAGAGTATCACCATGCTTTTAAGTGTATTTTTGCCTCTGGTTTGCTGTCTCATCACTCATAAACAGATTTTTCTGATCTACTGTTGATCAACCATATAACAGATGCTGATTGTTCGGTACTCTGTGTGCAGTGAAATACATTGAAGATATTTGACTTGTGTCAATGCTTTTCAATTTTAATGAATATTCTTTATCTTTCATATCAGGAATCATTGTCTACAGTATGTGGTACAGAATTAAGTAAATGGTGTGCTGATGTATCAAGTGATAAAAATATGGATGCACTATCTGTTGCTCCAGTAGTAGAATTCCTTCAGACTGCTGGTCAAGGTCAGCTTGTACAGCAAGTATGTAATTTTATTTTTGATATTTAACAGTTTTAAATTTTTTTGAGCGAAATTAGATTGAATGTTTTTAGTTTGTCTGAAACTATTAGCAATAAATGATATCTAACATGTATCTACTCAAAGCTGAAGTACTGAATTTAATTATTCGAAATGCTGTTCAAACTCACCATAATTTTTCTGGTTATTTCTGTACATTACATACTTACTAAACAACTTTAATTGAAAAGAACTGTGTTAATGTTGCAAGACAGTTGTATTTTAGAACTGTTTTCAAGTCGTGTCTCTTTATTTAAACTTCACCAATGTTATGATCATTATAACAGAGAAGAGTTTAGATTATAGATACAAATAATCCTCTTTTCTTTTGTTTTTGATTTTAAAAAAGTGTTTTGAAATGAACAAATTTCATTTTTCTTTAAATTCCAACCTACTAATTAGCATCTACGTCCTAATTTTTTTTTCTGTCTTTCCGCTCCTCATTTAGGTTTATTTTTCATTCTTTTAACCAAAATTCAGCTTTCAACTCCTTTATTGGTTTATTAAGGTTTGCTTTTCTCTTGTGTGAACTTAATTATTTGCTAGCTGTATTTGATAATGGAGATTATCTGCTTTATTTTTTTATTCTGTAAAGATGTTTTTCATAAGTTCTACAATTGCTGATCCTTTCATGGTTCCACTCTGAAAAATTTTGGATGTATTCATTAAAATACTGTAAAAATCGTATATTTATTTATTGGTTTTTTGAAGACACTCTCCCTCAATATTTTTAAATTTTGTGTGAAGTTTGTCTTAAACTATTTAACCTATCAAATTAAAGTGCATTCTCTTTTAATTGGGCTTTTATACAACTTTTTTGATCGTATAAAATGTGGCTTTTAAAAAAAAGAATACTTATTTTAAAACATCTTATATCAAGTTAAATAAATCAATTAAATATGTAAATATGTTCATGTTCCACAATGTTTACAATGTTCATGAAAACCTACCATATGGTTTCAATTTTGGTAATATTTTAGTGTGAACATGCTGAAAGTGAACTTGCTGCTGCTGTTCAACAACGTCGCTTAACTATGAGAAATTGTATTGAACTGTTGACAACTTATGCTACAATAATTTTGCAGGTACATATTTTTGAATATATACTGTTCTTTTGTACTAAATTATTACAAAAACTTCCTTCTGTGATGTAAATTTCTTCTATATACACTGCTCGACATTGAAAATGCAACACCAAGAAGGAGTGGTCAGAAATTCATGCAAATTTTACCGTAGACGCACGTCACTGAGTTATGCAAATGATACACTAGGTGGCCAAAAGTATCCGGACACTTTCAAAAATTCATTTTTACATATAGCTCGAGAAATAAGTGATCAATTGTTCCTTAACTCTAGTCATACAAAATATAGGCTTCAGCTAACATTTCCCAGTTGAAATTAAATTACCCTTGCATTTGGGGGATGACAAGAAAGGGGGTTGAAAGAAAAACCGCATTTTGACCATAACTCTTCGAAAATAGCTCGAAATAAGCTATAAATTTCAGTAATTAATTAGCATACTATGTATAATTACTGTACAAATTTTTATGAATGTACCACTCTTACTTCCGAAGATATGAAACATTTTTTAAAAAACGGCAATTTTATTTGAAGGGTTTTCGCTCAGAACACGCAGAGTTTTTGATCAAACCTCATCAAAACTTCAGGCAAGATGACAAAATACAACAGAAAAAACATACTAAAACGGTAAATAAAAATATTAAGAATACGATGAGATATGAACGTTAAAAGGAAATAATTTTTCACGGCGCATGCGCGAACGACAGAAATTTATAACTTCAAAAATATTGTACCCTGATTTATACTGCATCTTATAAAAAAAGTTTCAGTTGAATATCATGAAAATTGAAAAAGATATCAGCGATCTAGTGAGCTGAATTTCATTCATTCGCAGACAATACATAAACAGTGAGGGTATGTCCACAAAGAGCTATTTTTAAATTAAAGGTTATTTCGTCATTGTTCAAAACCAACGTTTCAGGGGTGTCCAGATAACTTTTGGCCACCAACGTAAAAGGTCTTTTTGGCCGAAAAGGCGAAATGTGACTTCTATGCAGAATATAAATTTTCAAACTGTATACAATTCAACATTGAAAAAAATGCTCGA
Source organism: Uloborus plumipes (assembly GCA_038373865.1). Classification (NCBI taxonomy): domain Eukaryota; kingdom Metazoa; phylum Arthropoda; class Arachnida; order Araneae; family Uloboridae; genus Uloborus; species Uloborus plumipes. Next base: position 6,766 of record JAXGGA010004761.1, read on the forward strand.
TTGTCACCACACTATTTGTGGACAACCCCTCGCCATTTATGTATTGTCTGCGAATGAATGAATTACAGCTCACTAGATCGCTGATATATTTTTCAATTTTTACGATATTCAACTGGAACTTTTTTTATAAGATGCAGTATAAACCAAGCTGCAATATTTTTGTAGTTATAAATTTCTGTCGTTCACGCATGCGCCGTGAAAAATTATTTCCTTTTAACGTTCATATCTCATCGTATTTTTAATATTTTTATTTACCGTTTTAGTATGTTCTTTCTGTTGTATTTTGTCATCTTTCCTGAAGTTTTGACAAGGTTTGATCAAAAACTCTGCGTGTTCTAAGCGAAAACCCTTCAAATAAAATTGCCGTTTTTTAAAAAATGTTTTATATCTTCGGAAGTAAGAGTGGTACGTTCATAAAAATTTGTACAGTAATTATACATAGTATGCTAATTAATTACTGAAATTTATAGCTTATTTCGAGCTATTTTCGAAGAGTTATGGTCAAAATGCGGTTTTTCTTTCAACCCCCTTTCTTGTCATCCCCCAAATGCAAGGGTAATTTAATTTCAACTGGGAAATGTTCGCTGAAGCCTATATTTTGTATGACTAAAGTTAAGGAACAATTGATCACTTATTTCTCGAGCTATATGTAAAAATGTGAACTTTTGAAAGTGTCCAGATACTTTTGGCCACCTAGTGTATGAAATGCGCAGCTCTCCGACGCACGTGAAGTAAGATATAAGAGAATGAAGTTGAAAAGTGGGCTATGTTCATGTTGGTTTTTCTGCCTGACTAATTATCGGAGAAATTTGGTTTTTGTCTCGAAGGATACGTGTGATAGGAGGAAATGCCACGCCGTCCTCAACGAAGACACTTCCAGCATATAGACGACTTTACAAGGGGTATGGTGATCGGACTGAGAAGGGGAGGTCGGTCCATACGTCAAATTGCAGCTGATACCCACATGGATGCAAGCACTGTGCATCGGCTGTGTCGGAGATGGTTGGAAAGAGGAAATGTAGCCACATTGAGGGGTGCAGGTGCAGCCAGAGTGACGTCAGACCGCTTGGATCGACGGATTCACGGACAAGCTGTGGCGGACCCGCAAGTCACTTGTACGTCGATTCTGCAGCACGTGCAAGGTACCTTGGATGTTCCTGTGTCGACCAGAACCATTTCCCGTCGACTGGTTGCACGAGGCCCGCAATCACGGCGCCCGCTAAGAAGACTGCCATTGATCTCACAGCACAGACTACAACGTTTGGAATGGTGTCGGACCAGAGCGACGTGGATGGCAGAATGGCAAACCGTAGTGTTCTCAGATGAATCCCGCTTCTGTTTGTCCAGCGATAGTCATCGCATACTTGTGTGGCGTCGACGTGGAGAAAGATCGAATCCGGCAGTGACTGTGGAACGCTCCACAGCGCGACAACGAGGCATAATGGTTTGGGGCGCTATTGCATACAATTCCGTATCACCTCTAGTTCGTATTCGGGGCACTATGACGGCCCAACGATATGTAGATAATGTACTGCGGCCGGTGGCAATCCCCTACCTTCAGGGTCTGCCAAATGCAATTTTTCAACAGGATAACGCCCGGCCTCACAGTGCTCGAATCAGCCAACATGCTCTACGAGGTGTACAGATGCTTTCCTGGCCACCATACTCTCCTGACTTGTCACCAATCGAACATGTGTAGGACGTGATTGGACGCCGTTTGCAGAACCTGCCACTGCCTCGTTCAGAGGACGAACTGTGGCAAATGGTTGAAAGGGAATGGAGTTCCATCCCTCAGGACACCATCCGCAGGCTTATAGACTCCATGCCTAGACGTGTTTCTTCGTGCATCGCTGTCAGCGGTGGTCCTACTTCTTACTGAGCCGACGCCGTCCTCGCTCTAAATTTTGCTTATTTATTTTGAAATAAATATCACTTATTGTTCCATGCTGTCTCTGTCTTCTTACCAAATTTCATCAATTTCTGACCACTCCTTCTTGGTGTTGCATTTTCAATATCGAGCAGTGTATTTTGTTGCCTTCTGTGTATAGCAGTTTTTATCACCGCAGTGTATTAATTTATATCTATCTATCTATCTATCTGTCTACATATATAATATCCTAAAGAATGAAATGGTGAATCATTATTGCATTCAAAGCAACATAGTACTTAATTAAGTCTAAATTCACTACTTAGTATAAAATGACACATGGTAATTTAGCAAAGTAATTTTCGGCATGTTGAAATAATCACAAGTTACTTAAGAGTGCCTATTGATGCTGCTACTATTTTCCGCTGATTTATTTTATAGCATGTAATTGCATGGAAATCAATCATGAACAATATATTCATGTACTACCACCACTAATTATAATTAGTAGTGGTAGTACATAAATATTTGATAAGGATTAAGTGAAAAAATATATTTGTATTGAAATGGTTTAGATATGAAAATTAAGATATTTTTTTTTTGTGATTACCCGCAAATCAAAGATTAAAAAAATCGTTTACACTTTGATACACTCTCACATGTATTTTACAAAAAATGAGGATTTAATAATAACATAATGTTGTACGGAGAATGTCTTAATGATGAACATAGTAAAATAAAACACATGTAGTATGGTTATTAATTTGAAAGTTTTTGACATCCTAAATGAACCATGTTTCTTAGCTTTCAAGAAATTTAGGAACTTTTACATATAATATAAACTAATAGTACTGGCACAGTGATGCTCATGCTAAGAAATTAAAGAAAGTCCCTTTAATGTATAAAAATTTCTCTTCTACCCTCCCGCTTGCTCCCTTTAAAATAAAATAATTTTCTTCAACTCAAATGAACACACCCTTTAAATTCAAGTAAAAATTTGTTCACAAATTGAAATAACTCATCAAATAGAGAAAAAAGAGACATTAAATTGCATTGATAATAGTTTTAAAATGCAAAATACTCTAACAACTTAGTTGTTTATTGCCTATCTCATCAAGCAGCCACTCTAACATAAGCCAATTAGGGACAGAGTTCAACCACGATCGATTATTGATTTGATCATAAATCTAGCTTTCTCCTGTTCCCCGCAGAAAAAGAACATAACGAGATCCCCTTTCCTTTGCATTTTACTGAATATTGATTTTAAATGCTTACACTTTTTAAAAATCCAGTAAAAGGTACTTGGCAATTTAAAATTATTTGCCAAATAAATAAAAAAGGCATTAAATTACAGTAACAGTAGCTTTGTAATGTTAAATAATTTACCCACTCTATTGTATGTTGCCTAACTCTTCAAAGCTGATCATTTTAACTGGTATATTTAAACGAAAATCGCTTTTTCTTCTCTTCCCACACAGAAAAGAATATAATGAAATCCCCCCTCCACCTCTGACGTAAAATGATCATTTTCTTTAACTCAAATGTGCACATACCTTTTGAAAATCCAGTAAAAGTGAGAGTTTGCAGTTAAAAGTATTCTTCCTAATGAATAAAAACATATTTAATTATGTTTGGCCTAAAACGTTTAAACAAGAATCCCTCTCTCTTCCCCCTTCCCTCACTGAAAAGGAATCTCATTTAAAAACAGTACATTTTACTCAAAATTAAAATCCTGTTCTCCTCTCCCTTGTTAAAAAAAAGAATTCAACTCAAATACCCTACCGCAACGCAATTAATATAAATAAAGGGGAAATTAAGTACCATAACATAAACGGCAACCTTTTATAAAGGATAAAAGGTGAAGAAAATGTGTAAAAGACCATCATTTATTTTTAATTGAATTTAAATGTGCAATAAACTAAAGGAAAAGTAATTCCGAGCCTAACGGTTAAGTTACCAAACACCAGGTTGGTAAAGAGATATCTGAATGGTTTGCATAATATTAAGCAATTTGAATTGAGTTTAACCTTGAAAGTTGGCTCAGGTAGAAGAGCTCGTATCTACTGTTCTATTTAATTTAAGAGAAATGGAACAAACTTCTTGTCCAGAAAAGGTAACTTATTCTACTGACAAATAATGTTAACAGGTGGATTTGTTTGCCCTTTTAATAGATAAATGTGTGTAATTTCAGCTTAAGAAATTAATCAAAAATTTTGTACCAAGTTTAAAGGCTGTAATTGTAGGTGTTATTAGGCTGCGTTTCCCTTTCACACAAAGAAACAAACAAGCAAACATCATCTTCTTTATATATATATATATCTATATACAGGGTGTCCACTCCTATCGTTGCCCAATAGCTAATTTCTAAACCGTTAGAGATACGCATATAGTTCATTTAGGAAAAAGTCTCTAAATTACGAAAGGAATTTTGGGTCTATTAGATGTTTTTCAAAACATCAAATTTTGAAAGAGTTACGAAATTTAAATTTTTATACGTTCCCCCAGTCCTATCAATCATACTTAGTAAAACATTCTTGACTCTGTAACGTTTAAAACTTTAAAAAAATCACTGTTCTACGACAAAAATTGACCGTTATGACGTTTTGAAAAATCAAGATTTTAAAGGATTTCGCATACGGTCCCGTAAGCAATCTCTCGATGACGTCATGAAATAATGCAAAATCTTGATTTTTCAAAACGTCATATTTCGGTCAATTTTTGTGGTAGAACAGTGATTTTTTTTAAGGTTTTAAACGTTACAGTGTCAAGAATGTTTTACTAAATCTGATTGATAGGACTGGGGGTCTGTATAAAAATTTAAATTTCATAACTCTTTCAAAATTTGATTTTTTGAAAAACATTGAATAGACCCAAAATTCCTTTCGTAATTTGGAGATTTTTTCCTAAATAAACTATATGCTTATCTCTAACGGTTTAGAAATTAGCTATTGGGCCACGATAGAAGTGGACACCCTGTATATAAAGATGACAGTATTCGTTTGTTTGTTTGTTTGTTTGTAACCGCTGGCCAGAAGCCCCCACAGCACCTAGAGACCTGAAACTTGGCTAAAAAATTTGAACGTATGCCAGTAAAATGCACTTCAAAGGCCAAATTGTTAATTTCGAATTAGTTATTTTTAAATTATTTAATTAGTCTCATTTTTGGTGTATCCGCCATAATTGAGGGGGGAAAACCTTCCCCCACCCCAAAACATTATATATCGCTGGAAAGGGTTTTTTTTCTGAAAAGAAAAGTTTTAGCACGTTTCTGTCCGTTAATTAGGACAGGAGATATTAATTAATCAAATTTAGTCAATTTTCAAGGCTTAACTATGTACGCAATACTGAAACACTAGGTCCATTTTCCTGATCAGCTGCTCTTTTGTCCCTGAAGTTACTTTGTGGTTTAAATTTGCGTATAGATTTAAGCCTTGAAAATTTATTCAATTTGAATGATTAATATCTCCTGTTTCTTTCTTAATTTTCTGTCTTTTTGATTTATTTGGCGAATTGATTTAAACTTTAACATGTTTTAAGTGGAATTTAAAAGATGAAGCGCATTTGAACTAAAGGATATAATAATTTTACTTCAGAGGGGGGTTGAAGTGAATTTAAATTTATTCAGTTGACTTCCTCAAAATTCGGTGTTACCGAAAATATCAGAATGGAACTATTATTTTTAAAAATTTAGTGATGGCTATTCAGTTACTCTTCGTATTTGGCGTGGTAAAGTTTGGCAACAATAGGGATATTTACCAAACCTCCCAGCCAGTGAAACACTACTTTCTCCAAATCAAAGAAAAAGAAAACGCTCTGGGAAGGAACAGTAGTTGTTTGCAGTCTAAAGCGTATTTTATTGCATGTTTAAAACATGTATTTAATGCCGCCATCACAAAATTTTTAACAATAATAGTTCCATTCTGACATTTTCGGTAACACCGCTATTCAGTTACTCTTCGTATTTGGCGTCGTAAAGTTTGGCAACAATCAGGAAATTTACCAAACCTCCCAGCCACTGAAATCTTGCTTTTTTGAGGGTGACTGTTAGATTGTAATCACTTCAAAGAGATGATGCGAAAGACATTATATTTCTTTCCTTTTAATGTTCATATACATATACATATATATACATATATATATATATATATATATATATATATATATATATATATATATATATATACACATATATACACATATATACATATACAGTCGATGCTCGTTATAACGACCACTCGTTATAAAAGCCATCCTAATATGGCGACCGGTGAAAAATACCCTAACTGTATCCCAATATACTCTATGTTCTACCTCTTATAGCGACCCCTCGTTATAAAGACCGTTTTCTGTAGGACGAAGGCGTGTTGACTATATATATATATACATACATATATATATACAGTATAACCTCGATTTAACGATTGTCTATGGACTGTAAAAAATTATCGTTAAATCGAGGATATCGTTAAATCGAGAAAGCATACTTATAAGTTAAACGGATCAAACTATTGATAATTAAGTGAACGCTTAAACATACGTTATTTTGCTTCTTTGAGAAAACTGCGCATTTATATTATTTCCAAAGTTATTTCATCGATCTTTGTTTTCTCGTGTTGAGAAAATTTCACCTTTTTCGACCTCATATTTTTCGACTGATCACTCTCCTCTCAAGGTGCTAAAAAATTTTGTTTGGAATGCTAGAAGTTTGGACGTTACTGAAGGATGAATCTTTTTACTATTGGAACATGAGGTCTCATGCTGTTGCAAGTAAAATAGTTAGAAAAATATTTTAAACATATATTACTGTATTTTTGACGAGAGATAATTTGGCCCTGCCCTATATCATCGTTAAATCGAGGAAAGCTATCGTTAAATTGAGGACGTTTTAACATTAAATTCAAGGCATATGAGTCGGGACCAATGAAATGTATCGTTAAATTGGGGAAATCGTTAAATCGGGTATCGTTAAATCGAAGTTATACTGTATATATATATACATACATACATACATACAAAATAATACAAACACCTGTGAAGAAGTGTGACTTATTCACAGGTTAGCACAGCTGCGCGGCCGGAAACAGAAGTCTGCCACCTACTGAGCGTGAAGAGGAAGCTATTAGTCACCAGTGTTGCATGAGTTTATCTAACTAGCTTTTATAAGGTGAAATTTCTGACCTGTCAGAATTCTAAAGAGGGACGATTGTTGGGCCGCGTTTAAGTGGAGTATCGGTGACAGAAACAGCAAACCTTTTGGGGTTTGCAAGAAGTAGTGTATCAGCCGTTATTACAGCATACATGAAAGAAGGTAAGACGAAGTTTTCAAAGCAAAACAGTGGCCGAAAATCAAAGCGTGATGATAGGGATAGACGTGTCTTGAAGTGCGTAATAGCTCGAAAACACAAGCAATCGTTATCCGAGATAACATCAGTCATGAACAGTCATCTTCAGGACCCCGTTTCAACAAGAACTGTTCAAAGAGAACTTCATGAAGCAAACATTTATGGGAGAGTGGCAATTCGTAAACCCTTGGTGACAGCAACCAATGCTTTCAAGCAGGGTGTCAATGATTTAAATCAATTGATTTAAATCAGTGATTTAAATCGCGATTTAAATCAATTGATTTTTTTTTTAAAAATCATTGATTTAAATCACTTTTTATTTTAATCCTTAAAAAATTCTCTTGGACAATCCCAATTTCATTATTTTTACCATTTTCTTTTAGAGCTTTGATTTCCATCTAATAAATGGAAAAGTAATCCTACTCACCCCCCCCCCCCTCCACAGATGCTGGAAGGTTGCAGTCCAAATAATATGTATTCACAAATAGTGCTATTTGTTGTCTAATATGTCAAATAAAGAAAATACATGCAGGTGCAGGGCAGGTGTTGCAAAGAGTGAATTGAGGGGGGGGGAGGGACATGATAGAATGTGTGTGATATACTTTCAGTGAAAAGAAAAACAAACAACCAAAAGAAGATGAATTTTCTATGCCTTGCATTAGCAACTGGGGGGGGGGGGGAGGGCAGTCTTTATTAGTGGCTGAAATGGAACATATTCCAGCTTTACAAAACAAAAGCAAAATAAAAAGGGGGGGGCTGAATGAAGTGAGGATTGGTTTGAGCTTCCTGCCCCATTTTATTTTTATCCTAGCTAGTAGAAAGGATTATTTTCAGATTGGCTCCTAACACTTTTTTCTGGGTTTCTTACTGGTGAAGTTTTATTTCAAAGGTGTTTTTGTATTTTTAAAAACTTAAAGGTAAGTTGTTCATTCATAAAAATTAATTAATAACTGAAGTTTGTAATTTTTTTTAAAAAAATCAAAAAAATCCGATTTAAATCAAAAAAATCTGATTTAAATCAAAAAAATCCGATTTTTTTGATTTTTCAAAAAAATCATTGATTTTTTTACACCCTGCTTTCAAGCTCCGTCAGTGGTGTAGAAGTCACAAAAGCTGGTCCCCACAGAAGTGGCAGCAGGTAATATGGTCCGATGAATCATCCTTCACCTTATTTCAGACCACTGGACGCGTTTATGTCTGGAGATCACACAAAGAAGCGCTTAATCCTGAATGCCTCTTACCAACTGTGAAACATGGAGCTCCATTATTGTTTGGCCAAACTCCATTATTGTTTGAGTGTGATTTCTTCGCGTGGTCTTGGGCCACTAGTACGTCTGCATGGGAGAATCAAATCTAATGACTATCTAAGCGTTCTGGCGGATCATGTTCATCCTTTTGTACAGACTGTATTCCCTTTAGAGTGACCAATTTTTCAAGATGACAACGCCCCTGTCCCCTCTATCCACACCGCTAGGTGCGTCCAAACATGGTTCGAAAAGCATGAAAATGAAGTTGAGCATCTCGCCTGGCCCCCTCAGTCTCATGACTTAAATATTATTGAACATTTGTGGCAATATTTGGAGTCTAACTTTCGTTCCCGATTCCCACCTCCATTAAATCTTTCAGAATTAGGGGCCGCTTTGCAAGAGGAATGGCGTAATATTCCTTTAAACCTTGTCAATGACTTTTATGCATCGATCCCTCGTCATATTAAATCTGTAATTCAGTCAAAGGGTGGTCTAAGGGCCATGCTCCACATCAGCGTAAAACGCGACCGAAACTGAAGGCAGAAACCGAAAATCCGGGTACTTTCCATAGGAATACCATTGAATCCATTTTACGCTTCTGCCTATTTTTTCTGCTTTACGTCGATGTGGAGCATGGCCCTAACTCCCTATTAATAAAGGATTTTTGATATTTCACAGGTGTTCGTATTATTTTATCACCCATCTGTATATATTCACATTGTGGCTATAACTGTTGGTTTTTAAAAAATATTCAATCATTTGTTTTCTTCTGTCACAGTGGTTTTGATTTTTCTCCAAAACTTTGAGAGAAATTTATAGATGTTACTGTTAAAGCATAAAAATATCTATTTTCAAATTTCAGTTTGGGCCGAGTTATAAAGAACAGAATCGATGTTTCAAGTGGCAACAGTGGCTTGAAAGTTTATTATCTGATTTCTCTTCGCTTAAGTAAGTTAAATTAAAACACATCCTTTTATTAGTGTACTAATGGTTTTATATTTTGTTACTTTGACAAAATGAAAGTAAAAAAGCTTTTAAATGAACTAGTAAATGTTATTTGTCATTAATAAAGTTAAAAGAAAAAAGTTTAAACTCACCTGATTGTACAGGATTAAACAGGGTAATTTAAAAAAGATGATGGGGCTTCATAAGGCTACCAATTAGGGAATATTGAACGTACAGTTTTCTTGTAGAAAGGGAAGGAATGAACAAGTTGTAAAGTTTCAATTGGTATTGTTACCCACTTGTTACTTATTATTTGTCCAGTTAAAATAGCAACCAAGAGGAGTGTGATTTGTACTGTATGATTGGTTTCCGTAAGACAACATACCTATCACCACCTTATTATTATTTATTTTTTTTTTGCATCTGTGAAAGATACTGTGTAACATCTCCCTTACCAGCTAATCTTGACTAACAAAAAAATTGTCTCCCTCCAGTAATTGCTTCGATCACTGGGTAGATATTCTAATGAGTATTGCCGGAGTTTGAGTACTGGTTTGATATCCTTCAGTATCAGAGGGAGCACATAATATATTTACAGTGAGTGAAGTATGCATGTGGTTCAAGTTTGTATATATATTACACTGAAGAGCCAAAAAAACTGGTACACTTGCCTAATATTGTGTAGTGCCCCCTCGAGAATGCAAAAGTGCCGCTACACGACGTGGAGTGGACTCGACTAATGTCTGCAGTAATGCTGGAGGTAGCTGACACCATGCATCCTGCAGGGCTGTTCATAAATTCATTGGAGTGCGTAGTGGTGGAGATCTCTTCTGAACAGCATGTTGCAAGGCATCCCAGATATGCTCAATAATGTTCATGTCAGGAGATTTTGGTGGCCAGCGGAGGTATCTAAAGTCAAAAGAGTGTTCCTGGAGCCACTCTGTAGCTTTTCTGGACGTGTGGGGTGTAGCATTGTCCTGCTGAAACACCCCAAGCCCGTAGGAATGCACAATAGACATGAATGGGTTCAGGTGATCAGACAGGAGGCTTACGTACCTGTCACCTGTCAGAGTCGTACCTACACGTATCAGGGGTGCTATATCATGCCAGCTACACACGCCTCATACCATCACAGACCCTCCACCAGCTTGAACAGTCCCCTGCTGGCATGTCGGGTCCATAGATTCATGAGGTTTTCTCCATACCCATACAAGTCCATCAGCTATACAACTGGAAACGAGACTCGTCAGACCAGGCAACGTGTTACCACTCAGAAACAGTCCAATGTTGGTGTTGACAAGCCCAGGCGAGGCATAAAGCTTTGTGTCGTGCAGTCAACAAGGGTACTGGAGTGGGCCTTCGGTTCCGAAAATCCAAATCGATGATGTTTCGCTGAATGGTTCGTACGCTGACACTTGTTGATGGCCCAGCTTTAAAATCTGCAGCAATTTGCGGAAGAGTTGCACGTCTGTCACGTTTAATGATTCTCGTCAGTCGTCGTTGGTCCCGTTCTAGCATTATCTTTTTCCGGCCGCAGCAATGTCGTAGATTCAATGTTTTACTCGATTCCTTATATTCACGGTGCACTCTTGAAATTGTCGTACGTGAAAATCCAAATTTCATCTCTACCCCGGAGATGCTATGTCAAATCTCTCGTGCGCCGACTATAACACCCTGTTCAAACTCAATTAAATTCTGATAACATGCCATTGTAGTGGCAGTAATCTACTGAGCAACTGTGCCTAATACTGGTTGTCTTATATACGCTTTGCCGACCGCAGCGTCTTACTCTGATTGGTTCCAGGTCTCTTTATTTGCATACACATGCCTGTACCAGTTTATTTGGCTCTTCAGCGTATATACACTGTTCGAATTAACTGGGTCTAGAGATGAGTTGAGGCTCATTTTTTAAGGCCCAAGCCCAATAACTTTAAATACGAGGCCAAGTGTACACTAGGGTGGATTACTCTTCCATGATGGGAAAAAAAAAAGTTTCATTAATCCAAATCTACCTATGCAGAAAAGATATTCTATGGCATGGAGATTAAGGAACGATAAATTAAAAAATAATAAGTTAAAAATTTGAACTACCATAAAGAAAGGGGTTGAATTTTGGGGAAAATGTTGAATTGAAAATTGCTTAATTTTGGTTTATATGTTCTCATTCAAAATAATTATTTTCTTACAATTAAAAAGCTCAAAAATGATGATTATTCATTATTGAGTTTTAATTAGTACTAAATATTTAGAACTATTCTAGCTCCAAAAGCACTTGCTTTGCACACGGTCGAATCAGTGAGTTAGGAGTTTCCCAGTCCTCATTGTTATGGATTAAATGGCAGCTTGTTTTTAAAAATATTTTTTGGTTTACCAATTTTATCCTACCTCTACATACCAAAAGCGGTATGAATAGAATCTTCGCCCACGTGATTGCTTCGGACTACTTTTAGCTGAAATAATTCGCCAATTTGACAATTTATCAGTTTCTAATCAGCACTTTGATGTTACTTGATATATTGATGTAACATCGAGTTCAATGGATTTGAATGATGAGTGCAAATGGAGTTCGACATGCAAGTGCACTGACTCTCTGGTCGGATCAACAATAGCTTAACATGAAATTCGTAACGATGAAGACATCCTACCTGTTGAGAAAACATTTCCAGCCGTAGCAAAAACATTGGACCAATATAGAATTTCTGACCGAAATCACTGCAATTGTATCAGCTTCAAGATGTTGGTATTATTTCACGAAGTGAATGCTGTTGATCAAAACAAAATTTGGTGTGAAAGGACAAAAATTAGAACCAGTATACCACATCAGCCAATAGAGCAAAATTATGACCACGCCTAGTTTGCTTTATAATTAGATGGTAGCAGGCTTGGAGTCAATTACGAGAAAATGTAATCGATTACGATTACGCACATGAAAAATTGGAGATTACTATTACGATTACAGTCATCTATGAAATCGCTATTACGATTACAGCAACACAGCAACGATTAGATTACGTTTAAAAATGTAATCGATTACGATTATTATGTGCCGATTACGATTTTGATTATATATATGTATATATACAGGGTGTCCACTCCAATCGTGGACCAATAGCTAATTTCTAAACCGTTAGAGATAAGCATATAGTTTATTTGGGAAAAAATCTCCAAATTATGAAAGAAATTTTGTATCTATTCAATGTTTTTCAAAAAATCAAATTTTGAAAGAGTTACGAAATTTAAATTTTTATACAGCCCCCCAGTCCTATCAATCATATTTAGTAAAACATTCTTGACACTGTAACATTTAAAACTAAAAAAAAATCACTCTTCTACGACAAAAATTGACCGAGTTATGACGTTTTGAAAAATCAAGATTTTGAAGGATTTCGCATACGGTCCCTTAAGCGATCTCTCGATGACGTCATGAAACAATGCAAAATCTTGATTTTTCAAAACATCATAACTAAAAAAAAACCAAAAAGCTGTTGATTTTACAGTATAAGAATGGCAGCTGAAGTTTCAGTTTAAAAATGTAAAATTATCAATAATTAACTGTAAAATTAGCAGTAATATACTTTTTTATAAAGAACATATACTGTAAAATTTGTTGTGATAAACTGTAAAATTAACAGTAATATACTGTTTTATAAAGAACATTTACTATAAAATTTACAGTGAGAAACTAAAATTATTACTAATATACTGTCTTATTAAGGAAATTTACTGTAAAATTCACAGTGATAAACTAAAGTAAAATTAGCAGTGATATACTGTCTTGTAAAGGAATTTTACTGTGAAATTAACAATAGTAAACTAAAGGAACTGTAATATACTGTCGTATAAAGGAATTTTACTGTGAAATAAAAATGATAAACTGTAAATTTAGCAGTGAAAAACTACCTTATGATTTAAGTGTCATATTGAATTCACAGAAAATAACAGTAAAAGAGGCAGTGATATACTGTCTTATAAATGAATTTGCCCTGTAAAATTAACCTTAACTACCCATAAAGTTAGCAGTATGAAACTATTTGTGTGAAATTGCCGGTTCTTAACTGCAAAAGTAATAGTAAAATATTTTCTTATAAATGAGTTATGCAATGCCGTTAACAGCATTATACCACAAACTCATCAGTAAATAGTGATTTTTGTGTAAAAAGGTTTATTTCAACATGGTTTTTTTTCATGGCCCAAAATTATTTGCTTGTATAGCTAAAACGCTAACGAAAAAGAAATCAGTGGATTTTGTATGTTGTAGAAAATCAGACTACATTACATAAGCAGCACTTGCCTTAACTTTTTCAGCTGTAAAAGGTAGTTTCTTGAAGATTTGCAAAGCAAATGATACACTTTTTTTTTTTGCACAAAAACATTGATACTGATAAGTATGTGGTTTAATACTACTAACTTTACTTTTACACTGAAAAAGCAATGCAATACCCATATTTTATAATACTACTTTAACGAGAATTTTTACTGAACAAAAATTTCATTACTGTTATAAACTTAATGATATAAACGCAAGAAGAGAGTTCATTTCTAAATATAGTCTGTAACTGAAAAATCAAAAAAGAAAAATATTTAGAACGAAGTGTTAATGCAACTTTAAAAAATGAAGTTTCGGCATGAAGCAAAACTTTTACCCACATAAAAAATATATTATGTATTATGCTCCAACTCCATTAATATTTAAAATGTATACAATCAAATAATTCTTGAAACAATATAATTAGAAAATTAGTAAAAAGTTTTGATATGATTTCTTAACATTAAGTTTCTTTTCTTTCTTACTTAACTAAAATAAAGTTACTTAACTAACTAAAATACTTAAATTTACTTAACTAATTTTTTTAACTATTAATTTACTTAACTAAAATAATATTACCAAAAAGTTGGTCATCAATTTTTAAGGGATCTAAAATGTTATTTGAAGAAAAAGAAAGATAAATTTTTCTTTGTACAGAAGTAAAAGTAATTGAAACAATATCTCACAGTAACATTTTTTCTCATATATAGGCGGAGGAGGGGGGGGGGGGGATCCAGAAAGTGCTAGAAGTTGTATAATCAGTGGATTATGAGCCGGTATTTATAGCATTTTGGGTAAATTGCTTAGTTATAAATTACAATTGTATGAAAATTTCATTTTCATGTTGTCTTAAATTTTCAATAATTTTCAGTATGTGATATACAGTTCATTACAAGATAAACCATAAACTAAAATAAATACAAAACCACAAAAATTTAAATTACTAAAAAAAGTAAAAACTATTTATTAAATTAGCAAAAAAAGATTTTCTGAGGATAATTAAAACTATAAACATATCCATTAAATTTTGTAGAGCATTAACTGTCATTTTAAGAAAAAGAACGATGAATTTTTCTTTGCACACAAGTAATTGAAAAACTTCTCACAGTAACTTTTTTTTTTCAAACAGGGGGGGGGGGGGTATCCAGAAAGTGCTAGAAATAGTAAAATCAGTGGATTAGTGTCAAGCTAAACTTTTAATTTTAAGTTGTCTTACTACAATCTAGTAATCTGTATGAGTCAATTGTTGTGTGGAAGTATTAAATTTCATGATATCATATTTCCAGAATTCCTCCAGTTTAAACTATTTCAACTGAAAAAAAAATCTTTAACATTAATTATTATGAGTTTGAGTTCAATATTCAACATACTTCATGTGTAAATTTTTGTTGTAATTGATGACAATTCTGTTTTTAAATAGGAGGAAGAGCTTATTTTTATGATGTTTTACTTTTTCCTCTTCTAGAATAAGAAGGGGGGGGGTAGAATCCCTCAAATACCCAAAACAATTTTTGTGAGATCAATTAGAGTGCATATTCATGATCATGTAAAAAAAATTATGATTTTTAAAGACGACCCTCATGTTGAAATTTAAAATTTTGACAAAGCCTTTTTTGACAAAAAAAAATTCAAAATTTTCAATTTTGAAAATTTTTTAAAGAAATTTATAGAGACTAAGACTATTGTAGTATTTTTTATTTACATGCTCAAAGTCTTCACATTTTCTGTAAAAAAATTTAAGAAGATTAAACCATTACCCAGGTGCAATTTTTTTTTCATAAACAACATCAGCTCAGTTTGCGTGTCTCGAAAATGCAAAATCGCAAAATTTCAACAGGCTATAAAATCAAAACGCATTGAGATAGAAAGAAAAAAATTTAGGGGGTTGCTTATGACCACAAAGGAAGGATGTATACCAAGTTTCATCAAAATCCGAGATGGTGGGTGTTAAAATCCCATTTTTGTGGTTGATTTGACGTGGAATGACCCATCAATTGTAGAGACGTGGAATGACCCATCAATTGTTGACCCATCAATTGTTGTAGACATCAATTGTATAATTATTTCCATTCTTAAAATATACCAATAGAGTCGGCATTCATTGTAAAAACCCCTGCCGTTCAAACAAATTGGTCACTGTAGCAAAAAGTCTGTAACGTAAATGTAAAACATATTGCATGCTCATTTCGTACTGTTTGAAAACACTAGAATAACTTTTACTAGTTCTACTATATGTTCAACGGGTAGGAAAAGACTAACAAAATTGTAAATCAGTTCAAGTTTTAGCTTAAAGTTAATACAAGTTTTATCTCTGTAAAAGTAGAAAATAGGTGAAAAAAAACATGAAAAAAGGCCTGATGCACTGAAAAAAAAAAAAAAATGCGCAAGGGAAGAAAAAACACAACTTAATAAAAATAATTAAACACACAGAAAAATTTAAGATAGGAAAGTTGGGTTTTGAGCTGCGGAAACTGTGTACTTGTCAGTCTGTCTATTGGTCAGTTTTTCTGCCAACCCCCCCCCCCCCGCAATAACTTTTGAGTGCATAGTCCGATTCGATTTTTTTTTTTTAATCGAAGGATCTCAGTGAGGACAATACACTCCCATACTCGACTTTTTGATTTGAATAATATTTCATTCAATTTCGAATTTCCAATTTTTCCCCCTGTCTTCACTTATAACTTATGAAGGAGCAAGTTTGATTCGAGCGAACATTTTTTTTTTCGAAATATATCAGAGAAAACATTTCATTCCTGTTTGATTTTTTTTATTTGAACACATTTTCATTAAATTTTGATCATTTTTTTTTTTTTTTGAAAGACAATTCTTACACACCCAGTGATGCAATTGACAAAAATGTTTAGGGGAACTCCCTTTAAGTTATAGGGGACCCACCAAAAGAAAAGTGGTTTGAAAAAATTTATATTTGCAATTTTTACAATTAAAAACCCTAAATATACCCCCCCCCCCATACTACAGAATTGTACGAACACTTAAAAAATGATTAAAAAACAGGAGGTTCAGTTGTCACCTCCTGTTGACAAGAGCCCCTTTACAAGGGGGACTCCCCTTAAACAAAGGACCTGCTTTAATCGCAAATAGTACGATAAAATTTAATTTTGATGTGTTGTTTAAAATTGTTTTTCCTCTTTAAAAAGCTCTCTGCTTTCCATGTCATAGGCTTGATAGTAGCTTTCTGCTTTAACTCGCACAGGTAAAGTAAAAGATTATTGTAAAGCCGTCTTTCAAAAGCTTTGCAGATGACCAAAAATGGGAATCAAGTTGTTCGTTGGATGCAAATAGTGTAATCGCACCGCAGTTTCCAGTTTCATTATATCTCGCTAAAATTGGCGATTTTCAAAAAAAAAAAAAAGCTGACTTTAGGACCTTATATTTCGATAACGGGGGCGCGAGGGCAAAAACGCGTGTGTCTAGAAACACATTTTACAATGCTCTTTCGATTGGTACTCATTAAAAAAAATTCATTATTCTATGATCGCGTACTTTCCTGGTAAGAATGAAAAGATAATTAAGATTGAAAAATAAATTATTGCTTTCAATCTTACACATAAACAAATGTTTTAAAAATCTATGAACACGCAACTTTTTCTTCTTTATATACTTTTTAATTAAAAATAATATCGGCATTAAAATACAAAGCATACATTTAATGTACCTGAAGTGCAATCGCGAATTTGCTCTTTTTCTGGCAAAATTCCTCCTTTTCCACTAATGAAAGTTGGAAAAAAAAGTACCGAAAAGCATATTAACTGCAGGGCCGTCGCGATTCGCTCCTCAACCGGGTCGTCCAGTCGAAGTGACTGAAAACATGTGTTATAGTATTTTGACACCACTGTTCTATACCGAGGTGGCGGCAAGGATGACTTTGTTTGTTGCTGTCACTGACAGCTGATGAAAGGGAAAATTGATGACCCATCCTAAAAATCAAGGGGAGACGTTTTTGTGATAGGCGCCTAAAGGTTGAAAAGCACTTGGGGCTCGATTTTATTGCCCTCATTTACAAACAGCCGGTAACGATCCAAACAATCAACGAACAGCTCCAAAGTCTTTCCGAAGCTTGTATTGAACTATTTTTTCACACCATTGTAGAAACGTAACTTAGAAACTTTCGCTTTCAGCAAGTCGGGATTACACGATTACAAGGCTAAATTACGTTTATTCAAACTATTAAGATTTCAATTTTTTAGATTTCAATTACGCTTACGCAAGAAATACTCGATTAAAATTACGGTTGCAGGATTACGAGTGTTCCATTTCCAAATTATGATTATGATTACAAAAAAATGTAATCGATTACGTCGATTACGATTACGTAATCGACGATCACTCCGAGCCTGGATGGTAGCATAGATATCACACTCCTTCGCTTTAAAGCAACAAAGAAAGTAAAATTGAAGAACCTGTAAGTTAAAAAGGTTATATCGACTATGTGTTTGAAAATGTCGGAAAAGAGCAAATCATACGGCAGCACATCGTAAATTTCTTGTCTTCCATTGAGGATGAGAAATTCACGAATTTTTTACCTTACTCCAAATTTTCGGCATATATATATATATATATATACATATATAATCAAAAATACAAAAGGTAAAAATGAAAAGACGAACCAAGGATTTAGTTCACGTCTGGTACCTAATCATGTGAGTACTTGATGATTTTTCTGACCTTTTTGGTGTTTGATTTTTAACTGTGTTCCATTTTTCTTTTGATTGTGTTATTTTATAGTTTATTTTATGCAAGGCTCTTGGGGAAGGTGACATGTTATTGGGACCTTCCCTCATGTCAGATAGAAAGGGCCTTCCGTACCAGGGATCTGGTCTTCCCCCTGATGACGTGCAGTCCTTAGTTCGCCTTTTCATTTTTACCTTTTGGATTTTTGATTATGTTGGTACTGCTATTGTTCCTAGCGGCTTTGCGCTGACATATCATTACACTTTTGTATTTTTGTGTCTTCTTGTATTTTTTGGGATTTATTATCCCTATTTTAAACACTTTGTGTAAAAATTTGTATATTATATGTATATACAATATACATATATATATTATTAGTTAATAATGGGGAATATATAGATAATATGGTTTATATAAATGTATAATTATTACTCTTTTTACTAAGCTTCATGGTTATTTAATAATGAATGTATTTTTTACTATGGTTTTAATTTAGTTTGTACTTAACAATTATGAAGTCACTTAATTATTTCTGCAATGATTTCTAACTTAGAACCCATCGCAAGTAGATGATAATAAAATGATGAAGTAGTTTGAGGATTGATTTTCTAATCAGGTATAGCTTTGTGAATGTACATTGTACATTAGGCTTACTTTTTTTTCAGTTGTTTCTTGCTTGAATTATTAGATACATAAAATTTCTATTTTCTCCACCTCTTTATTTTATTTTCCAACTTTTCATTGTAGATGTTTAGAGATTATAGCTGACTTTCGAAATCAGTATGGGAGAGAAAGTCCAGATGCTATACAGTGTTCTCTTTCTTTAAATGTACAGTTCCAAACAGCCATTTCTGAAATTAATGCTAAAGTGTTGTCGGTAAGAAACTATATATGTTTTCAAAATATTTATATTTTTTGCTATTTAATGCTCAACACAATTTTGAAATCATTTGGCAATCCATGTTTTTTATATTATTTTAAGAATAGTAAGTTGTAGAGTTCCAGTTTGAAAGGACTGTTTTTGTATCAAATAAATTTTAAATACATAGTTTCCATGTATTGACTATGTCAATATCTTCTACTTTTTAATCCCTGATGCAACAAGGAAGGGGGTTGTTAGTTAGAGGTGTCTTTGTATCTGTATGCGCCACTGTACAGCCTAAAAGAAGGGTCTGATTTCGATAATTTGTTTGTTCCAAAGAATTATTGATGAAGAGTGTTCTTATTTAGATCTCTTTGTGTAACATAAATTAACGAATATATTAATTTAAAACCTCAAAAAGCATTTTTCAATTTTGACAGTGAAAGCATGCATGAACATTTAAACAATTAGTAACAACAGAAAAAGCAAATTTTTCTCTATCTGATTAAACTTATTTGAAACTTCCATGTTATATGGAACTGGAATAACTTCTTCAGCAGATTTAATTACAATTAAACCTTTATTCACACAATTTTTAACCAATTTCACTGTTGGCCTACAGGGAAAAAAAAGCTCAATGATTTAAAATTGTCTGTTGCTAGTTTCTGTTTAACAAATACAATATATGTAATTGAATTTGATATTAGGTTTTTGTGACAAACAAATTTTACTAGCTGTGATTACCTCTCCTTTTCCGTGTTTTCCAAGTCCCCTCGAAAACAATTAAATACGTTTAAATTTTAAATGAGTTCCGACCTGTGAAGTTCATCTTAATCTAAGGTTGACAATCAGTGTGTGTGGTTTTTTTTTTTTTAATTTAGTCTTAGTATGTGTTGAGTTAGTATGAGTGTTGTTTACCATATGTTAGTTGAATAAAAAAATAAATTAAAAAGGTGTAAGTTAAGGCTTTAATTGTATTTGCAGCTTCTAATCTATGTAAAACCACTTGAAATGAGTGAAAATGTTTCTTGAGTTTTTTTTGAAAAGCTGCTACTTTATTTGAGCCACAAAATTTCTAACCTTCAAGAAAAATCTTTATCATCAAGTAGTTCAAAAGCTAGTGTAATAAAAGTTTAACTGTGATTACTTATCTACCTGGGTTGATCATTCTTTTTGAACTAATAAAGACAACTCTTTGAAGCGGAAAAATTTGTCCTCTCATTTTACTTTTTTCTTCAATATATATATATATATATATATATATATATATATAAAGTATTTATTTTTTTGTTAGATTTTTTAGTGACTTTTGCTTCAATGTTTTTGCATTGTCATTAATACTGTGGTTACTTGACTTGCATCAGAACAGTTTCATTGTGTGTGTATTGTTGTTCCTGCATACAAGGCTTTCTGTTTTCAAGTTACACAAGTTGTACACTTTTCTTACACAGTAGCATAATTTCTATTATCTTTAATTGTCAGTTAGTTCATAGTTTTTAGCAATAAAGTGTTTTTACATAGATTTTTTTAGTAGTGTCAGTAATGTTTCACTGTCAATTTTTTACTTGGCACATTCAATTTTTCACATATACATTATAGACAAAGAAAAAAGAAAAAAAAAAAAAAAAGAATCAAATTTGTAAAAATGGACACAGACAAAAATAATTTCTTTAGTAATTTTAATAACTATTAGCAAGTGTCAACATGAACAATTATATATATGATCAAAAACTTTAGTATACTGTTATAAGAATAGATTTAGTTTTCCTTTTTCTGTTTGCATTCTAGATTTTAGAACGAATGAGACTAGAAGGAGTAGATGATAAATCTGCGTTAATTGCTTATGCCGAAGAAACAAAATGTGCTGTGAAGCATTTTCTTACTGGTAATGAAAATCATTCAATTCCCTTGTTCTTTATTTTAAGAAGAATTTTTTTATTGTTAATATGTTTCCTTATTTGTTTAGAAGCTGGTGAAGCAAGCCACAAAGCTTTCCTTTGTGTATTAGGGGAAGCTTTATGTATAATAAGAAAACAACTTTTTATGATGGAAACTGCAGCTGGAGGTTTGTTTTTTTCTTTTTTTTCTTTCAAATTTTGATTTTGTCCTATTTTGAAAGGGGGATTAGCTTAAGACATAGATTTGCTAATTTTGCAAAAAAAAAAAAAAAAAAAGAACCTCTTCTCTCTTGCACAAGCTATAAATCACTTACTACCAGACCTTAACAACACAGACGAACACTTTGGAAGTTATAAGGTTTTGAATTTTTATGCTAGCAAGGGTGATTAGGCTAAAATTTTCCTTTTGCTTGAAAATACCGGGAATCCAGTATTGTTTGTATCTCCCGCCTCCAAATTTTTTACCTTACTCCAAATTTTCGGCGAATATATTGATGGTTATTGATGATATTCATCATGTAGACATAGCATTCCTGTTAAAATTATTTTGACAGCATTTTAAAATGCCATTCTAAAATTTTAAAAAATGCAATCGTTCTGCACCCATGAGAATCGAATTTTACTCATTTTGCAGGTTAACTGTGTTTTTTTTTTTTTTTTTTTTTTTTTTTTTTTTTTTTTTTTTTTTTGAGGCAAATAAATGAAAATTCTCTTTATTTTTATTAAAATCATAATTTAAATATTTCAAGCAAAATTCTGTGTTCTTTATGAGTGCTGAAAAGATAAATGTTGAAGAATTGAATCTACATGTATAACATTTCTTGCTAATATTTCTTGTGTAATATGGAAAATTTAGAGTTATGTAAAATGGTATATAGATATTGATATATCAGAGGTGATCATTTCTATTAAACGGCTCCCCCCCCCCCCCCCCGAATACTATAAAAGCCCCCTTAGAATACTATTTTGATTAGTTTAAAAATTAAACCTAAACGTTTCTTTCTTAAAAATTCTTTCACTTTTTTTTCTTTTAAATGCAATATTTTAATCAAATTTCAAAGAATTGAAACTGTTTGCGAAGCATCATTCATTTATTGGATCAAGACTTGATTGGATTGTAATATTGTGAACTTACATTGAATTTTTACTGCATTTTGATGAAAATTTCATTTTGTTTTGGTTTAATCGTAACAAGTTTGTATTAAAATTCCTGATTGTGATGTTAGTTTTCTTTATTTTTGAAGAAAGTATGCTTTGTTTACCGCATAGCGTTAAAAGCAATAAGAAAATAAATAAATAAATTACTAATTATGTTAATGACAAAATGTTCTAAATGGAAGCAAAAAAATTTTAGCTAGTATTTTTTACCTTTTGTTTTGCTATAATTTAAGGAGAATTTTAAAATTTAGTGTAAAATATATTAACTTTTGTTGTTCAAAGGAATTGTAGCAGGCTTTTAAACCTCTCCTGATAATTACATGTATACTTGTTCATTGTACTTGAACAAATATTTCATTAATTCATATTTTTTAGCATCTGGAGACAGACTGGTTGATTTAACATCTTGGAATGGTGATTGGTTTTTGGATGAGATTTACAGTACTTGCGGAAATGTTGCTCAGTACATCCAGCTTTTGTTTGAAACTAGTGTCGTATGTCATAGCTTTTTTCTCATTTACCTATTTCCTTCCTTACTATCTTCTCATTAGTTTTTATATTTCTGAATTGCCATATACACTTTTTCTAAAGGAAACAATATCTTTTATAGGTAAAAAGTCCGGAATTGAAAGCAGGCTTGCAAGGGGTTCAGTTAATTCATGTTGTTTTCAGTGCTTTAGAGGTATAGATTTTTTTATTAATTTTAACTTTAATTTATTATTTTTGAGTTTAATTTTTCATTACTTTATTTTATGAACACATGCTCAACAAACTTGTTGCGGTTTGATAATATTATTTTTCTCAATTCCAAAACTATGCTGTAGGGTGGAGAAAAAAAAAAAAGGATTTGACATGATTTTTTAATAGCCTTAAAGTTTTTTTTGTCTTTTATAGTAGCTAAATATGTGAAATTTGGCAAAAATCTGTTGATATCTTAAGTGACCCTTTAATCACAAAGCTATAGTGTGTTTTTCTACTTATATCATGGCTAATAATAAAGTATAATGCCTCTAGTCATTTGGGGGGGGGGGGTCATTTCTGGTGTGTTTACAATGAGTACACACCCTTTGCCCCCCCCCCCCCCCCCCCCCCCGTGCGGGAAAGTTTGAAATGATGGGCCTGGTTAAGAGACATTGATGAAATATATGTAAAAATAACTCCCAAGAAAATTTTGGAAAACATGAAGCACATTTCAAATTTCATGTCTAAAGTAAAAACGAGGAAAGTGCTAAAAGATTCATTGTTTGAGGCTTTGAAATTCTTGTCTGACTCTTTGTTACTTATTTACAAGGTGTGTTTAAATATTATTTGTTTTCTTGTACATGAAGAAGGATTTTTAATTCTTACAAAGAGTCCACAGTTACTGAAAAACAGTTCTTTTAAAATCTTTATCACTACTTGTTCCGTGCACTGGCATGTAGCCTATGAATTTTTTGAGGTCTATGTTCAATTGTTAAATATACAGAAATTCATCATTGGCTGATTGTGGTCCTGAAATATAGTAATTTTACTTTCACAAAAACTGTGCTGCAAAATCGGTTTCGAAAAAAATATTGACACGGATTTCAAACGTTGAGGGATTTTAGTTCAGTGAATTTGTGGAGCACCAATGAGTTTGTTTCCATGTTAGCTGTAAATAATTGTTGAGCTCCCATTGAAAGTTTTTGAAGCAGTTTTCAATATTAAATCCATTTCAACCATTAGCATTTTTTCTCACAAAATGTTTTGTAGCTTTTTTAAGTTATTTTATTTGAGGAATTCTTGTAGTTTGGTAAAATCTATTTATTCAACACTATAAATTCATGGCATATTTATAGATAGTTTTTAAAATATTGCTTCTTTTATACTTTTTTGCTAAGTTTTTGTACATTATATGACCAAAAAATGTGATGATGAACATTGACAATAAGGATATTATGTTTATTATCTATTTGTTGTGAGTTTTAAATGATTATCTATGTATACATTCTATACATATTCTATACATACATACAAGCCTATTGTTAATTTCAGGATCTGAGTTGGCATTTTCAAAATATTATTCTTCCTGAAGCAATTCAAACTGCTCTTGAGCCATCTGTCATTGAAATGGTAGCCAAGCTAGATAGAATAATTGCTCGTTGTGGAGTTCCATTGGATAAACTAATTTCCGACTTGGAGTCGAATATTACAAGTTTAATTTTGAAGACGCAGGTATGTACGTGTTCTAATTATTACACAGTGTATTTAATTTTGAAGGAATTGTTTCAAAATTAAAGCTATCTTTTGTGAGAGTCTCCTCTCTCTCTATCAACATATGTGCCCTGCCTCTTTAAGCTTCTTGAGCGAATAGATATATTGTGTCTCTTAAAAATAAAAATATTTCTTTTGCTTGACTCTTGTAATCGGATGTTAAATTGTGTAATATAATTTTATGTTGCTCATTTTTGTTACATGTTTCTTTCATAGGTAGGAGAAAATAGAGTTTCTGACACAGTAAAGAAATTAAGAAATGAATTTGAATCTTTGATGCAGAGAACAGAGCCCCAAATTTCAGGTAGGATTTTTATTCTTTGGTTGTTTAATTTGAAGCTGAATTTTCTTTTTTCCTAAAAGGTTGCTGTAAAATTTGAAAAGGCTAAAAAGTTTGAGAAACAGAATGATAGTAATCGTTCTTCTATTTGAATTACATTGGCCCTCCAAAATAAGCAAAAATCGTGAATATTGTTGCTAATTGCAAATCTATGCACTTTTAAGTGCAGAATTTGGGAAAGAAATATTGTTTTATTGCTTAAAATGTGTATTGTATTGCTCCATGCAATTTTTACTATTTACATATTTTGCTAGGTTTAAATCATGGACAAATGCTACTCATGGGTTTTAATGGACTTTTTACCAAGATTGATTCTGATTTGGAGGTTCTGCTATCATTTTTAGACAATCTTCGTATCCCTCCAAGCTGGCAAAAATTAGATTTGTATAGGGATACTGTTTCACTTTGTGTAAGTATTAGTGTGCATTTTCTTATCACAATTAACTGCTTTATGAAATTAGTATTCATTTTACTATGTTTTAATTATTTACTTGTTCTTAAAGCCTGCCGTTCATCACAACGCTGCTCGTCCAATATTGAAAGATATATACTTTGTAAGGAAATTATTTGCTATGCAGCAGTCATTTCATGTGTGTCATAAGTATGTAGCATCTTTGCAAATAAACCCAAGGGCTGGCATAATGGAAAGGGATGTTATTCTTGTGTCAGATCATCAGCTTGTAAAGCCTGTTAAACAATTTACAGCAGATTATGTCCGCCATATGGTATGCATTTATTTTATCTTGGTTTTACGATTTTTAGTAACATGATTTGTATTGAAGTCTAAAAATGTAATTTTGAATGTCATGTATGTATATATATATATATATATATATATATATATAAAATAATAGAATTGTAAGAGGAAAAACGAAGAGACCACACCAAAAGCCCATAGATGCGCAAAGCAGCTAAACTACAAAGCCAAGTATATAATAAAACAAATAAAAAATACTAATAATGAAATCGAAAAAGGCACATTAGGAGAAGTGAAAGGAGAAAGGTTGAATCCAGAGCTCATCAGCCGTGGGGGATTCAAGAGTGGTCGAAAGACCAAAAAATTTTAAAAATAAACTAAAGAGAGGATGTTTTAGTTCAAAATATGCAGTCTACAGATATTCATTGGGCAAAAAAGCACCAATGTGAGCCTGCAAACCGCACATTAGAACAAAAACCTAAAACTAAAAGCAGGGGTTTCGCCTCGACCGATTAGGAATAAAATTCCCAAAAACCGGCCACCCACAGGACGGTCCTGCTGTGAAAATAAAAACATCTCACCTGAAGTTCCGCGCGACAAAATCCAAAATCATATCCAGCAAATCAGGAGGCAGTCCAGTTGTCAAAAAATAAGGTAAATCCGTGTCCAAAAAACAAATCCTAAAACGTTCCGGTCTACCATTTACACGTGCTCAAAAAATATCCATCCCTGCAATCCTGAAAATGGTTTCTTCCAGCGATTTCATACGATTGAACAGTTAAACAGTTACAGTGAAGCAAAGTCGTTATTGAAGGTTATACTTGAGCAAACATTTTTAATTAGATTTTTTGGAAAATTGTTGTCAAATAGTATATTTTTAAGAAGAGAAATTTCTAAATTAAAAGCAGTTTCAGTGTTACAAATTCTTTTAATTCGCAAGGCTTGTGAAATAATGATGCCAATGAAAACTTTTTTGCTAAGGCAGGAATTATAATCTTGTAGGCTATTGACTTTAAATTGGAATTCACGTCTTTTGTCATAAATTGTGGTGTAACAGAAGGAGCCAATTTCTATGTTAATGTCCAGGAAATTAAAAATCTTTTGATTTTGACTGGTTTTTTTAAGCGTTAAGGAGTTATGATAAATAGTTTTGCTGAGCTCAGAGAAATTGGAAAAATTAATGCATAGAAGATCATCAATGTATCTACAACAGAGAGGTGTAGAGGAGGGGTTTTCAATCGAAAATTTTCTTTCATAAAACAAGAGAAAAAGGTTGGCAAGGGTTGAACTAAAATTAGCTCCCATTGCAATACCATTGATTTGTTGAAAACATGAATTACCATTTTTAAAAAAATTATTGAAAATGCAAAATTTAAACAGATTAAGAAAAAAGCTTTCATTCAAATCGAGTGTGTCATTCACAGAGCTAAAAAGCTCAGACACAGTGGAAAAAAGCTCACAAAGGGGGATGTTAGTAAAGAGATTTTCAAAATCAAAGGTTTCAAGGCTATTTATGTCAAGCATATTGAGCAGATTGATCACTTCAACGCTGTTATTAATAATCCAAAACCATTTTTCATGTTGAAGTTGAAGTTGTTCCAGAATTTTTTTGAGAAAATATTCAAGTTTTACACTAAGAGTTTTCCCAATAGTGTTGGTGGCAGAACAAATAAAACGGAACCCAACAGGTGTCTTATGGAATTTAGGAATGGCATAAAGGTAAGGCAAGGCTACAGAATCAGGTCGCGGCAATTTGAAAAGTTTATAAGCAGCGATGAATTTTTTGATGATGGAGGATTCATTAAGTGAAGAAATTTTGTAAGTTGTGGAATTTTCTAATTCTGATTTAATAATATTAGCATATAGTTTTTTTCAACAAATAGAAAAATTAGAGCTGGCTTTATCCACAACAGTAAAAACATAGGCCTTTTTAAATTCTTTAATGGTATCCATTTCTTCAGATGAGATTTGAAAGTACTCAGAGTCAGTGTTAATAACATCATAAAGTTTTGATTTTAAAACATGTAGAAAATGATGCCTATATTCAAGAAAAGCATTAAGAGGAACATTGAAGCTGTAGGAAATTTTTCTCAAAAAATGATCAAGTTCAATTGAAAGTTTATCATAAGCTTTCAAAACATTGGTACGAAAATTAGGTCGAAATTTGGTGCCCAGTCCAAAAAGTTTTATAAGTTTACTGTTTTGCAAAAAATTTAAATCACCTGTTAAAATATGACCAAAGTCATTGTTGTAAAAATTGGAACCCACAAACTTATCACAAGTGCAATTGAAATCCAAATAGTTTTCATAATTTTTAGCAACCTCTTGATAATTAAGAATTTTTTTAGAGAACGGAGGATGGAATCTGTAGCTAAAAATAACTTGAAGATCTTTGATAGGAAAGAAATCCAAAAGATTGTCGTGAAGTTTTGATAAGTTTAATTTATCAAAAGATTTTTGCAAGAAGCTAAAAGTACAATAACAAGTTTGTATTTGTTGAGCAGATCCAACTTTGTAATTCAAAAGATCATAACATAAAACTTCAAAGTGCGAGTTCTTGAATTGGTGTTGTGGTAAGAAGTTCTTAAGCTTTTTAAGAAAATTAAGTTTAAGACTGAAGAGGAATTTTCTGACCTTTTCTGTGTCATATGAAAGACAAAAGGAATTTTCAAGCTTTTCTAAAATCTGAAGAGGCGAAGAAGTATTAATAAGAGGGGGGCAATTACCTGACCCTCTTTTAAAACGAGTGGTGCTGGCGTTATTTCCAAATCTGAAAAGTGAGTAAACACTAAGGTTGTCAGTGGAATTAGAGTTTGAAGTATAGATTTTATTATTGAGTGAAGAATTCAATCCATATGGAAAGATAGATTTGAATTTTAAAATAAAATGCGATTCTAGTGAGAGTCTCTTTTCCAGAGAAAATTCAAAACCTAAAATAGAAATTGAAATATTGTCAAAACTGTGCAGTTGAAAATGCTGAAGCTCTTTATCTTCTTTGTTCTTAAATGTAAGAATGTCATGTCGATGGTTATTGATACGTAAATTGAGTGGATTGCTTGTTTGTCCGATATAACAAAGATTTCAGGAGAGGCACTTAATGAGATAAATGAGGTGATGTTGTTTTCAGAAGTAACCTTCAATGTGGACACTAGCTTCAGTATCAGCCAAAATTCAAATTTTACATCGATTGTTTGTGCATAAAACCATAATAGTGAAAAGGGGGGGGGGCGGTAAGATGAATAATAAATACACAGCAAGATCGAGGTGGGATCGGCGAAACCCAAAAACGAAGAGACAAAAATGAAGCAATCCAGTGAATACACAAATTAGAAGGCGCAAAGCAGCACAAATTAATTGTATACAACATAAAATAATAGAATTGTAAGAGGAAAAACGAAGAGACCACACCAAAAGCCCATAGATGCGCAAAGCAGCTAAACTACAAAGCCAAGTATATAATAAAACAAATAAAAAATACTAATAATGAAATCGAAAAAGGCACATTAGGAGAAGTGAAAGGAGAAAGGTTGAATCCAGAGCTCATCAGCCGTGGGGGATTCAAGAGTGGTCGAAAGACCAAAAAATTTTAAAAATAAACTAAAGAGAGGATGTTTTAGTTCAAAATATGCAGTCTACAGATATTCATTGGGCAAAAAAGCACCAATGTGAGCCTGCAAACCGCACATTAGAACAAAAACCTAAAACTAAAAGCAGGGGTTTCGCCTCGACCGATTAGGAATAAAATTCCCAAAAACCGGCCACCCACAGGACGGTCCTGCTGTGAAAATAAAAACATCTCACCTGAAGTTCCGCGCGACAAAATCCAAAATCATATCCAGCAAATCAGGAGGCAGTCCAGTTGTCAAAAAATAAGGTAAATCCGTGTCCAAAAAACAAATCCTAAAACGTTCCGGTCTACCATTTACACGTGCTCAAAAAATATCCATCCCTGCAATCCTGAAAATGGTTTCTTCCAGCGATTTCATACGATTGAACAGTTAAACAGTTACAGTGAAGCAAAGTCGTTATTGAAGGTTATACTTGAGCAAACATTTTTAATTAGATTTTTTGGAAAATTGTTGTCAAATAGTATATTTTTAAGAAGAGAAATTTCTAAATTAAAAGCAGTTTCAGTGTTACAAATTCTTTTAATTCGCAAGGCTTGTGAAATAATGATGCCAATGAAAACTTTTTTGCTAAGGCAGGAATTATAATCTTGTAGGCTATTGACTTTAAATTGGAATTCACGTCTTTTGTCATAAATTGTGGTGTAACAGAAGGAGCCAATTTCTATGTTAATGTCCAGGAAATTAAAAATCTTTTGATTTTGACTGGTTTTTTTAAGCGTTAAGGAGTTATGATAAATAGTTTTGCTGAGCTCAGAGAAATTGGAAAAATTAATGCATAGAAGATCATCAATGTATCTACAACAGAGAGGTGTAGAGGAGGGGTTTTCAATCGAAAATTTTCTTTCATAAAACAAGAGAAAAAGGTTGGCAAGGGTTGAACTAAAATTAGCTCCCATTGCAATACCATTGATTTGTTGAAAACATGAATTACCATTTTTAAAAAAATTATTGAAAATGCAAAATTTAAACAGATTAAGAAAAAAGCTTTCATTCAAATCGAGTGTGTCATTCACAGAGCTAAAAAGCTCAGACACAGTGGAAAAAAGCTCACAAAGGGGGATGTTAGTAAAGAGATTTTCAAAATCAAAGGTTTCAAGGCTATTTATGTCAAGCATATTGAGCAGATTGATCACTTCAACGCTGTTATTAATAATCCAAAACCATTTTTCATGTTGAAGTTGAAGTTGTTCCAGAATTTTTTTGAGAAAATATTCAAGTTTTACACTAAGAGTTTTCCCAATAGTGTTGGTGGCAGAACAAATAAAACGGAACCCAACAGGTGTCTTATGGAATTTAGGAATGGCATAAAGGTAAGGCAAGGCTACAGAATCAGGTCGCGGCAATTTGAAAAGTTTATAAGCAGCGATGAATTTTTTGATGATGGAGGATTCATTAAGTGAAGAAATTTTGTAAGTTGTGGAATTTTCTAATTCTGATTTAATAATATTAGCATATAGTTTTTTTCAACAAATAGAAAAATTAGAGCTGGCTTTATCCACAACAGTAAAAACATAGGCCTT